>CAUYQV010039936.1:0-44085 GCA_963574575.1 Galagoides demidoff | reverse complement strand
GGAAAATGTTCTTCTTAGCAAATATCACAAGAATGGAAGAAAAAGTATCCAATGTACACAGCCCTATTATGAAACTAATTTATAGCTTTCATATGAAAGCTATAACCTAATTATAGCCTAAGAATATGGGGAGGGGGAGGGGAAGAGGGATGAGTGGAGGGAGGGTGATTGGAGGGATAAACTTCTATGGTTTATCTTACAAGGGTACAAGTGAATCTTTCTAAGAGTAGAATATAAACATCTTAACACAATAACTAAGAAAATGACATAAAAGCTATGTTAACCTGTTTGATGAAAATATTTCAAATTGTATATGAAAACACCACACTGTACCCCATGATTACATTAATGTACATAGCTATCATTTAATAAAAAAAAAATAAAAAACTGTTAAAAAAAAAGACTGACATTAAAACCATTTTTTGGAGGATGTATTTAAATAGAATGAGAAATTTAAGAGCTGCTAGAAAGTTTATGAGAAATATTAGGATACCATGGAATACCATTCCGCCATTAAAAAAAGATGGTGACGTCACATCTTTGGTATTAACCTGGATGGAGTTGAAACACATTCTTCTTAGTAAAATATCATAAGAATGGAAAAGCCATTATCCCATGTACTCAGTACTAATATGAGGCCATTAGACAATATAACGTATGCCCAAATAGGAGAAAAACTCATTTCAATTCAAGTTGTGGGGAGGAGGGATGAGGGAGAGGGAGGGGCAAAGGGGAGGGGAATGGATTCTCTCACTGAATGGGTATGGTGTGGGGGTGTTTGGCAGACCTTCTGACTGTGGGTCATAACTACAAGCGAGACCCTATCTAACAAATTCAAATATTTTGAGCTGCTTGTTTGTAACCTCACATTAACCTGAAATTTAAAAAAAAATGTAATACAAGAAAAAATTATTGAGTAATGCACTTTTAGGCAAAAGTTTACAAAGGTTTTTTTCTACCTACCCATATATTTGAGGATTAAATAAAATGCCATAATGTAATTTCAATACTAAAATAAATCATTCGTTAGTGTTAGATATTCATCACTAATAGCTGGGCATTTGACCAGCATATTATATATATCTATTTTTGCAGTTTTTGGCTGGGGCTGGGTTTGAACCTCCAGCATGGGGTTGAACCTCCAACGCCCTACTCTTGTCAGCCACAGGTGGCGCCCTGACCAGCGTATTCTAAAATGTTGATGTGATGTAAATGCTCGTGTTAAATACAAAATGGCCACATCAGAGGCAAACCTTTCATATGTGTGTGGGATGTAATCACACAGAGTATCCGCTATTGTACAATCCCATGGTAAAATATGTTATACATCTGAATTTATCCAGAAAAAGATATTGTTCATGTTACGTCAACCTGAAAAAGATGCCCCTTCTTTAAAGAATCTTAAAGTCTGACTCCTATAAATAAATAGTTGGTAGATAGCTATTTTTGCACAAAATAGTTAAACAATGATAAAAAAAAATACACATCTGGGGCCATATAGCCTGCTAAAGTTTTTGTTACTTAAAGGTACTCTGCTGAAAAAACTCTAGGAACAAGGAAAAGAAAAAGAGAAAGTACATCCATAATTAAATCTGCCTATGCCAGAAGATGTCATGAGTCTTGATTCACTCATCCTGTTTACTATTTTACATCCCTTAACATTTTACACTTTCACGTAAAATTAGTCTAAATATTTGCAAAGTATGAAGATATTGAGTTGTATTTCTAGATAGTTGTTGCTAATTTTTAAGGATATTAAATGATGTACATTTATCTCACAAAATTTTTCTTTTAATTCTAATAGGTTTTTTCAAAAGATAGGGTCAAAAATAGTAGCTTTATTTCTAAATTTTCACTTTTATGCAATTTTTTTCTTATTGAATTTTCTAGAATTTCTATGTCACTATCTTCTATTGGTCCCTCCATGTATTCTCTGCTTTGGGACACAGACCACAGAAATGTTATCAGTAGCCTGTGATTCAAGTGGAGAGGAAAACTTGAATATTTATTTCCTGACTATTTCTCCCCGAAATGATGTCTTGAACTAATATATCCCTGAACAGAAGGCTATTGCTTTTCACAAGGTGAGATGGTCCCCAAACTTTCTCCCCCTGGGTACGAGTGACCACTCTCTCCTCTTGTTCCTTCAGACCTAAAAGTGGTAACTATCTGCCTATTACTAAGCTCCAGAGTCCAGCAATATTCTTGGTGGTTCTTCCATAACTGGCATTACAAAAAGATGTCTATAAATAAAACCTTCTTCAATTATCCAATTTCACATTGCCATTTAGGATAATATTTGAGTTATATTTAAATCATTTCATTTTATTCTTTTACTTAGATTTTTTCTTGGTAATGCTGCTGCATAAAATCAACTACCTTTTCCTCACTGAATCAATCATATGTTTTAGACTCCTTTAAGTTACTGACATAATGGATTATATTAATATATTTCATGAGCTTGGACCATTTACTTTCATGGACTATTCTGCTCAGTTAGCATTATTATTCTTTCGATAACTTATTGGTTTGACAAACATTTACTGTAATCTCCTCTGAGACAGGCTACATTCTAGGCATTGGTAAGACACGAGTAAACAAAAATCACTGAATGTGTGCAACGAACATTGTTGAGGTTTTTACAAGTGTTTATTTAAAATTTTTTATTTATATAGCAAGTGGGATTGTTTTACTTTTTTTCCCCTTTCTTTTTTTGCTGTTCTTTTTTCAGACTTTGATTTTACCGTGTCATTGCAAAATACATTGAAATATTTTTCATGTTTCTATGTGGTTTGCAATAGTTTGACTTTCATCAGAATTCTTAGTCTTTAAAATTAGATATAATTAAGCTGAGAAACCATCTGATCATGGTGCCTTTTTTTTTTTTTTTTTGAGACGGATCCTCAAGCTATCCCCCTGGGCAGAGTGCCATGGCATTACAGCTCATAGCAACCTCCAACTCCTGGGCTCAAGCGAGTCTCCTGCCTCCGCCTCCCAAGTAGCTGGGACCACAGGCGCCCGCAACAACGCCCGGCCACTTTTTGGTTGCAGCCATCATTGTTGTTTGGCGGGCCCGGGCTGGGGATTCGAACCAGCCACCTTAGGTGTAGGTGGCTGGCGCCTTAGCCGATTGAGCCCCAGGCGCTGAGCCCATGGTGCCTTTTTCATAGTAGATCTTTAGTCATCCTTCCAATCTCTTCTGTGGTATTTAAACTATTCACATTTTCCTTTTTTTTCTTGGGGAAATTTTTATAATTTCCTTTGGGGTTTTATGTTATTTTTTTTGCTACTGAGTTGCATAAAGTATTAATTATGGCATTATCTATACATATGTTTCCCTTCCATTAGCCAATCTTTTATCATTTTTGCTTCCTTCCTTTTTTCCTCAGTGAAGCCCATAGGGATTTCACCTATTCTTATGGTCTTCTTGAAGGAATTAATTGTGAAATCTTTTTGTCTACTTTGTGCTGTTGTTATTTATTTTCCATTTTATTATTCTTGACATTTGTTTTTGTGGATTACGTGTTCTTGACATCTTTTGGTTTATTTTGTTGTTGTTGTTGTTGTTCTGGTTTCTCATGGCAACCCCTAAACCTTCAGACTTTTTCTTCTTTAATAATGAAGATATTTAACAATACAAATCTTCCTCTAATTTTCCTTTGGCTTTTCTTCTATCTTAGGTAATGGTCCAGAATTTCTTTTACTTCACATTCTAGATATTAAAATTTTTTCCTTTTGATTTATTCTTAATTTTCAATATGTTTGTAATTTCCCTTTATAATAATGTATTTTTTCCAATTTTACTGTCAGGTATATTCAGATGAAGTAGAATGATTTTGAAGTATATCTTCTTTTTCTATTGTCGATAAGATTTGGCATGATCTGTTTTTTGAAATTATCTTATATTTTTATTTATAAATATTAGTTGTCTATTTTTTGAGACTTTGGAAAAAATAATAAGAAGAAGTTAACTGATGACTCCATATTGAACCTCAGAGTCAAAGCATTCTATAATAGACATACTCTTATCTGACAACATGAATGTTACTTTTTTTGGATTATATTATTGTTCAATATTTTGTTGCAGCAATCATCTGATTTCTTTCCTGAATGTATTTATCTTCGTTCGTTCTTTACCAGGTTTTTGTTTCTACACCTTATCTTAAACATTGTTATTGTTATTAAATTTTACGCCTTTTTAATTTTGTGAACGCAAAAAGTGGAAACCAAATAAACACATATATATGTATAGAGAAAATTAAGGAAAAAAAAAAAGCTTCCTTCCTCCTTCCTTCCCTCCCTTCTTCCCTTCCTTTCTTCTTTCTATAGATTATGGTGAGTGTTTGCCAGTAAAATCTCTACTCTTCTTCAAATCTGTTGACATTTCTTTCTTTCTTTCTTTTTTTTCCAGTTTTTGGCCAGAGGCTGGGGTTGAACCCATCATATCCGGTATATGGGGCTAGCATCCTACTCCTTTGAGCCACAGGTGCCGCCCTGTTGATACTTTTTTGTGGCTAAATATTTGACCAGTGTTTGAAAATTTCCTTGGGAATACCAAAGCAGCTTTCCATTGATTAAGGAGGTAAAGTTTTATTACTAATGCTTACATCAAGTTGATTAATTGTATTTAATTCTTTAATTTTTATTTCTCTACTAGGTTTACCTAATACTAAAAGAATTGTATTGAAGGCACCTGCTATAATTGAACTTTTACCAAAGACTTCTTATATTTTTAAAACTTTAAAAATGAAAAGTTTTTCTCAACGAATTATTTTTCACACAAATTATGCCATTTATCATGCATCGTGTACTCCAAATCTTACTCAGTGCTTCTAATCTTAAATTATACCTTGTTTGATATTACTGTCACTTAGTTTTCTTTGTGTTTGTATTGGCCTGATATCTCTTGGCCTATTGATTTATTTGCAAGTTGTTTTTGCTTAATGTGTTTTTGTAAAGTCCATACAGGAGGGTTATGGTTTTTAACCTCAGAAGACTCTTGTTAAAAAGATACAGACTATATTTATAATAACCGACTCCAAGTTTCATTTAGATTACTTTCTAGCATTTGTTACTCAGATATTAAATTCTTGCCTATTTCAAAGGGCTTTCTTTTAGACAGGCAGATGAGTGATACCTTGGCTGGGTATAGGATGCCTGAGCTTCAGTCCCATCTCTCTGTAGTCTGAAGATGATACCCCACTCCTCTCATCTAACATCAGATGTTGCCAATGAGAAGTTGCTGCCAATCTGTTTCCTTTTCTTTACAGGTGATAGTTCTCTCTGGTTTTCTCCTTGCAAAATTTTCTCTGCTTCCCTGCAGTTGAGGAATTTCTCCTGAATACATACTAGGATTTTTCTCACCAGTCCTGCCTGAAACTGGATGAGTTCAGATGGATCTAACCTGCAGGCTCAGGTTTTTCTTGTTTTGTTTTAGACCAGAGAAATTGTACTTTATTTGCTTACTTATTCCTGATTCTTTACCTATTCCTTTTTCCTCTTCTTGGAACTATGATTATTCACACGTGATACTGCTTGGACTTACACACCAAGTTTGCATTGTCTCCTTCATGATTTGCCTATTTTTATAGTTTATTTTGTGCTTTTTGGAGGATCCCTTCTATTTAATCTTTCACTAATTCAGGTCTTACCCACCCTCCCCTCTTTTTTATCTACTTAATTGTTTACTTGGAAAGTCACGGCTGTTCAAATTATTCTGAGTAGGGCAGGACTTTAGGCCCTGTGCATGCTGTTTTTTGTGACCAATCTCCTCCTGTCAGGCTGCTAGAAAGTCTTGACATGTTTTTATTTTTCTTTGTTGGTTTATGAGTGCTTGAGGTTGATTGTTGGCCCACTGTCCGTGATAGCAGTGCTGTAAATGTAGGAGCAGGTAGCCGGGGAGGCCACCCTGTTACCCAGTAAGCCAGGAGATCACGTTCACTCATGCGGGGCCAATGTCAACCTCCTACCCGCTTCCTCTCCCAAGGTCCACATATTTCTATAACCCCAAACTATTCTCAGCATTCATTGTTTTACAGTCTCTATCTCAAGACTTCTTTAAAGCTGGAATCTAGGTACTCATGCTGCTTACAGTATAGAAAGCTCTGTATCGGTTATTTCCATCTGCTAAAAGCTCCAGGCTTCACCAGCACTCAGTTGCATATAGGAACCAAGAGCCCTTTGCCTTAGCACAGTCTGATAAATTGGAGTAATATAGGGCGAGAAAGCCAAGTTTAAGGTCACTACTTTCCCAGAATCCACTGCTGACCTTCATGAATTGTTTAGGATGATTGTAATATTAAGTTTTGAATGACTGTCTAGGGTGAGGTCACTCACCTCTACGCCTTTGTTTGCTCTTTTGTACAATATGAGCGTTACATGATTCCTGAAGTCTCTTTCCACAAAAATACCCTATAATTCTATTATTTTAAGTCATTCTTTTTATCATCTAGAAGCAATGTACACATACAGTCTGGATCGTTGGTCCAAGAAAGCTATACAAATTTTTATGAGACAATTTGGGAAACTTTAACCTAGCGATATGTTTGAAAACATTTCAGAATCATATTAGTTTTCTGTTGCTGTTGTAACAGATGATCACAAAATTAGTGTCTGAACACAACACAGATTCATAACAGTTCTGCAAACCAGAGGTCTAATACAAGTCTCACTGGGATAAAACCAAATCATCCCCCGCAGAGTGGCAGTCCTTTCTGGAGCCTCTGGGTAATGAGTTTCTTGCCATTTCCAGATTCCAGAGTCCACCCACATTCCTTGCCTTGTTCTAGCCCAGTGCTTTCATCTTCCAGGTCAGTAACATTGTATCTCTCCTTGCCTTTCTTTCATAGTCATATGCCCTCTAATTGCAGCCAGGAAAGGTTCTCCAACTTCAGAAACACATGTGATTAGAGGGGGCCCTTCCAGATAATCTAGAGGAGGGAATCTGTAGTTTCAAAGTCCTTAACTTACTCACATTTTCAAAGTTCCTTTTTCCATGCTTGGCAACATATCCACAGGTTCTAGAATTTAGGGCAAGAACATCTTTAGAGGGCCATTATTTTGCCTACCACAAAAATTTCCATAATATTTTAGTGTGCTGGTGGCATTGTGGTTGTGCTTAAAAGGGAAATTTATTTGTGGCTGCTTTATTTGACCAAGGATCCAGATGGTATCTGTATATTCCATTTAGATGCTATAAGGAGTGGTTTAAAATAGGATACTGCTTTGCTGCAATATCATTCTAGCTAATAATTTGGAAGAAATCATAGATTAGAAAAGAATCACCTTTTTGTCAATCCTAAGGCAACTAATAAGCTCAAACTATAAGCATCGGTGAAGGAAACAATTCCATGAAAGTTTCATGGGGAATTTCAAAAGCAGGGATCAGGCTTTCACCAACTGACCCCACTGATGACACTTAGCATCAGTACAAGTTGACGCCCACACTTTCAGCGTGACTAAATGTCACTGAGTGACTTCCAATACGACGCCACAGGATGTACACAGTATCACCTATGCAGTTTTGCAAAATCAGGTGAACTTGAATCTAATTAAGACTCTTTAAAGCTAACTCTCCAAGAAGTATGAGGATACGGGAACAATTAAATGGTACCAGAGAAAACAGACCAGTCTAGAATATGGGGACATCTCTGACCCAATTTCCTCAAGAATAGCATAAAAAGAGAATGGAGGAGGGAGCACTACCCTAAATTAAGGGAGAATGCAGAGATGTGACAACTAAATGTCACTTGGGAAACGCGCTTGGGTTCTGATTAAAAACAAAGAGCAAAAATCAAGAAAATTTAAACCTGGAGTGCGTGTAAGATGATACCAATAGATTATAAAAGAATTTGCAGGCTTGATAATGATTTAGTGATTACATAAGAACAATTTCCATAATTTTAAAGATCCATACCAAAATACATGGGGGTAAAATGACAACGTCGGAGATTTACTTTTAAAAATTATTACCCTTCGCCTAGGAAAATAGGTGTAAAAGCGTAGTTGTGTCTTATTCAAAGCAAAAATACCACATTCCTTCTATTACATTCTCAACTTAACCAAACAATTTACAAATGAATGTTGGTCAGGGGAACATTCTACAGACCAAGTCTGGAGATTTGTGGAAGCAAAATGTGTACGTGTCACTGTATTATGCTGAGGGACTGCAAAATAGCAGTCCCATCTTAGTGTAGAATAAAAATCATAACAATACAAGACAAAAAATAATGCCTGCTTGTATTACCTCATTTGACCCTTATAAATCATCCCTAAAGAAAATCTGCTATCCCCATTTCCTAGACAGAGAAACTGAGTCTCAGGTGGATCAGATAGAATGAGATTTTAACATGCCTGTCTCATCCCATGTACTTTATTCTTTAATGCCTTATGTATTATTCAATAAATATTTACTGAGTGCTATGCAAAACTCAATGGGCCTTTGTGTTTTAAAACATCTGCACATGCTTTCTCAGATCTAGTTAGTGTTGAATGGATCCCATTAAGCACTACGTGTATTTTGCCTTGTTTACTTGGAGAACTGAACTAACAATTTCCATCAACTAAAGTCTTAAACTTGATGAAAAAGGTTATGGGCTATATTTTCCAACCGGCTACCCAGGTAGCCTGTATTTAGTCCTAATAAATACGTATTTCTGATGTTGAGTCTATGCAATTTAAGGACATTAAATGCATCAACATAGTTTTGAAACCAGGCTAACATAATATAAATGTCAAGTCTTTTGGATTGGTGACAAGTTATATGAAACAAAACACTAATGGGCATTAAAAAAAAACCCAACCTCTGAGATTGTCAGCGTTTAAGGACTTGTTATTTACGCTCTAAGGAAAGAACACCATTGAGACATTTGGGCAGGAATTTATTTAACCTGTTTTTCCCAAGTCAGAGGCCAGAGTATTTATGGTTTAAATGGCATATATATAATATGTAAATTATATAGATATTTACTCTGTCTTCTCTTTGCTTCTGAAGCCTGGGTATAAATTAGTTTACGGGTTATGATGCATTGGAGCAGAACAGTGACACCAGCAAAAGAGGCTTCAGAAAGAAAATTTCAGACGGATTTGTTCAATCTCATAAAAATAAATAAATTGCCTGTATTTCACCATATGGCATAATCTATGCAGTGCATTGTATCCGTACATAATTCTTTTGCTTATTATAGTATTTCCATTAAGGATCACTGTTTTTGGCTTCTAATAGTTTAATTTCCCTATTGCTTTATAGCAATAGTGTCCAAAAATATATATAATGCAAGCCATATATATAATTTAAAATTTTCCAGTAGACAAAAGTAAAAAGAAAACAGGTAAAATTAATTTTAATGGTATATTTTTATTCAATATTAAGTGAATATTGACATTTCAACATGCACTTAACATTGCGTAAAATTATTAATGAGATATCGTTTAGATTAAGTCTTTGAAATCTCCGTGTGTTTATACTTGCAGCACATGTCAGTTTGGAGAAGTCACATTTCAAGTGTTCAACAGCCACGTGTATCTTAGAACCACCGTATTGGACGGAATCACGCTCGAGTTTGTGCTATCTGACATTAACCTAAGTGACGACGCCTTGGATTGGTCCTCTTGGGAGAGAACTGACCAACTCTATAAAGTAAGAATTATCTTCTAGTTGTGAATGCTGGATTAATACTTATGGAGTTCAAAGTAGTGCAGCTGCATTTCAGTCTCAATGCAGCTGCATGGTATAAAATGAAGACATTTTCATCTCAATGGGAAGCGGCACGTTGATGAAGTGAGGAAATGCGCAGAGCACGTGCGCGGGAATGAGTGTTTTCCTGGAGACCTTGCAGGAAGTGTCAGTTCCGTAAATACCAGGATGAGTTTTGGGCATCTTCTGGGTGATTATTTAATACTTGATGTAATGTGCTGAGTTCTTCCTTTTCCTAAAGGAAGCTACTAGTTTGAATATCTTTCAACCTAGAAAACATACTGCTATAACTTCTGCCAGTCTACAAACCATAGCTTGGCAGGCTCTGGAAAGTGTTCAGCCACTGACCACGAGGTAAACAGGGAGAAAGAAATACTACATGGCTGGGTAAGAAGAAAGGCATATACTTTTATTTTAGTGGATTTATATTTTTCAGGGGACAGAAATATTGCCACTCAACTATGTGCTGGCAGTCCCACTTTCCTCTGAGTCACTGTTCCTTTCAGGGACATGAGACACAGTATCTCTGAAGGTGATCTGGGATATTCCCAGCTTCGAATTTGAGAAGAGATCGCCTTTGACCTTCCACACTTTGCTCTCGCAGTTTCTTTCTCAAACTTATTAATTAATTTAATAGGTATTTATTAAAAGCCTACTGTTCTAGATACAAGAATTATAGAAGACTGAAAAGACAGGGAAATATCCCGATTAATAGAGCAACATGCCCTCCCACATAGGAGACAAAGAAATAAATAGTAGGTGGATAGTGATTAGTGATGGGGAGGAAAGTAAAACGGGAAAGGGATGGGAAACACTGGGATTTGGGGGGGATCTGTAGGGGGTGGTGGTGCAATTTTTGATATGATGGGCAAACAAGGGTCTTATTGAGGTGGCATTTTAGAGGGAAGGAGGCAGCCACAGCACTAGTCTGTTCAAGGCATATAGGGATGCTGGAACCCCTAGGGATCTTTACTCCCCTTGAGACCTCCCTGCTTATCTCATCTACCCCACATAAAGGCCTACTTCAGACTTACTAATCAAAACTACTACCTTATACAGTTTGAATGTACTGAGCTGGGACCCCAGGTGTACTGAGACTCTTCTGAAGATTCAGAAGGACAGTTGGAGGTCAGAGAGCCCCTTTCCAAGTTTTGGCCATTTGCAAAATGAGGTTTGTTAAATAAATGATCTATTGCTAGTTTCAGGGGCTTTTTCTCTGTTGCATTTGGTTTCGCTCCTCTCTCCTCCCCAGCCTCCCACTCCCTCTCTTCCCTAGTACCTGAGGTAGAGCTGGCTCATTGCTTGAGCACTGTATGCACCTCTCTCCCCTCACACGGCCACTCACCACGCATCGCATCGTCCCTTTGGCAGCTCTGCCCTTAGCTGCCCACTCGCTACTAAGTGCTGCCACTGACCTTCACCTCATCAGCAAGATCTTCACCAGTAAGGAAAGGAGGAAATACAATTAACCAAATGATAGTCAAATCCTCCTCTCTGGAGCCAATGGAAAACTGGCTGAGGAAGAGTCTGAAACATGCGGAAAGAATTAGATTGAAGTTTAAAACGTGGCTAAGGCTAAATGGGAAAGAATTAATTTTAAAAAGGCCAAGAAATAGCAAACCTGGAGAGCAGTTTCTCTCTCACAAATTAGTGAGTCACAATAGTTTAGGCAATAAATGAATAATTGTGGGGTAAGACTGACTAGGTGTTTTAAGGTTATTGAAGATCTTAAATTGCAGCAATTTAGCAGAGAGTGGGTTCAGCGTGTTTTAGTATACCAGTTAGCTCCCAGTAAGAGGGGATATAAGTGCTCCTGTTTGTGTGCTGGCTTCTGCTGTAGGGATCTTCTCCAGCACTTGCTGAGTTGGGGTTAGAATCCCAGACTAGCTGGGGGTAGGCTTTGGGTTGATGTTTACTCTCTTTAAAACAAAAGCTTCCTTTAAAATAAAAACCAATCTCACAGACATGAGAATTGTTGAACGTTAAAGCTGGAAGGATATTAGCACTCTGAAACTTTTCATCCTCCAGATGGAGAGTCAGTTTCTTCATCTGGAAAAATAAAGGAGTTGAAAGTGACGAAAGAGATGATAGATTCTAAGAATCGACAAAATCTGGAGCGGCTAAGTGGTTGCCCAAAGTGGCACAGCTGGCCTGCCCCAGACTTGGAAAGTGGACTTGGGTCCCGGTATTCTCTTTATGGTTGTGAGCCAATTTTATATTTTAATAAATCAAATCAGCTCCGTTGTTTGACACAATGCAGATAAATAACCACCTTACGGAGTTGGATTTGTTCCCGTTTCAATCAGTTTTCCTGTGCCGTGTAAACATAACCTCAGGGATATCACCAGCCACAGAAGGCACAAAGCTGGAACACAACTCAATTGCGTTTAGAGCCAGCTGAGTCACTCAATAGAATACAACAAACGCAGCCTTCAACACCGGGACAAGGAAATAATGGATGCTGTGCTTTTCAATTTGTGGAGTTGTGCAGAGGTGACCTGAAATGAGGCTTGACCCTGAAAGGTGGGATGCCCACGGATGGTGGAGGAGATCAAACTTAACTAGCTAGAAACCACCAATGGGATAAAAATCTGTCATCTGGAGTCCGTGCTCCTAGAGGCTGCCAAGAGATTTCTGCCTTTCACTAGGGCTGTGTGAACCTCGGGTAAAATTTTTTAGCAATGACATAGTCACCAGGTTATCCCCGACCCTGGGGATGGAGCAGAGTCTTGGTACTCTGATCCTCTAATCTATGCCCTGAGTTCTACATCTGAGACCCACTTTCATTTCATTCTCTTCCATTATATACTAATCCTCCCCACACCCCCCCACACAACCATAAGGAAAATAAAACATGACAGACTAAGGAAAATGTTTGTGACTTCTACCACAAAGAATATGGTACATATTATCACTCATATGTACATGAAGGGCTTCTAAAATTTGAAATGTAAAAGACCAACAAGTCTATTGGAAAGGACACCTTATAAGTAGTTGGTTTTCAAAAAGATGTGAACAAATGTTCAACCTTACTTAGAGAAGTACCAAGTCAAACCACAGGGACAGATAAATCCTCCCCTACCATACGGGTAATACCCCCAAATTTCGATAGCCTACGGTGTTGGTCAGACTGTGAAGAAAAAGTCTTCACAAGGGCTGTCATCCACTACTGGTATGAACACAAAATGGCATAAACTTTAGAAGGGTTTGACATCTAAGAATATTACAAATGCATGTGCCTTTATCAGTCTCTGGAAATCCTTCCAAAAGAAACAGTGGCAAAATGTAAAAAGCTGTTAATTATGGTGCCATGCATAATTGCAAGAGAGAAGATTGAAACCAAATATCCATCCATAGAGGACAGGATGAATAAATCGTGACGTATTCTGCAGCTGATAAAGAGAAGAAGAAAGATCTTTATCTGTTGCTATGTAGTAATCCCCCAAATATGGTAGATCAGATGAACATAAGGTAAAGAGCCACATGTATAGCAGTGTACAGCAGAGTACGTGCGTGTTTTATATTATTGCTTAAATTAAAAAATTTTAGGTAAGCTAAGACATGACTAAAATGAATGGGAAGTTAGAGTGTGGAGGACAGAAATGGAAGCTACGTTTCTCTGATGTTGTTTCACGGTTTTGATTCTGGAATCCTGTAGATGTTTAATCTAATTTTAAAACAAAAATGAAAAGCCAAATAAAAGAAATGAATATTGTTGTATATTGACTTGCGGTCACCCCACACAGGAATCATTTCAAATGGTTTTAAAACAGAGTAATTTTTAATTGTATATCACTAGTAGGAGATATCCAGAGTTTAACAATGACCACTGTGAAATCCTAAACAGTTTTATTATCGTATATTTAGTAATAATAGGTACATTATAATTTTGAAAATATGTATATTTTAAGCAAGTAAGAAATTATATTGATGTGTTGGAAGAAGAAAAGTGGGCGGGAGAAAAATAAAAACACAAATAAACATTCCAAGCTGTTAAGTACAATTTCTACTATACAATATTTTAATGGAAGATTATGACTATGAAAATATGTCTCCTTAAAAAAATAAGGTTTAGGAACAATGACTAACCCAGCAGTATAAATTCTCAAAGCCCACATTTTGTTGCCTAAATGAATTTCACTCTTAGAACAAAAGCTTTTTGAAGAAGTGGCTAATTCCAAGTCAGGGTACAGGAATTCAATAATATAAAGTTGGAACATCCATTCCTACCCCAAAGCAAGAAAACTATCAAAAACCACTGGCATCATATCAGAAGTATATGGGAGAAACCTGAAGAGGCTTCCACTTGCCAAAAGCAGAGTATTTGGATCATCCAAAATCATGACAGCAGTAGATTGAATTATATCAACTATGTAAAAATCCATTGTATTCATAACCATACTTTTTAAAAAGCCCGTCTCATTGGTAATGGGGAGAATGCTACACATTAGTTTGAAAATCAGCAAATAAAGAGAAAGAATAGATCATTTCCCCTGCTTTTTATGTGTGTTGAAATTAAACCATCAGGTGTTACAATAACTGAACTCAAAACCTATTTCTTGGAGGGGAGTAGAAGGTAATAAATGGAAAAGGTAAGTGTGAGTTATCACGCCACCAGTTTGTAAGCCCCAATAAATACTGGATTAAGCAGTAACCATCAACAGGTACCAAAGCCATAAAATAAGAACCTCTTAAAATGTAAAGTGTCTCAGACGTTAATGTGCATATAAATCACTTAAATTTTAGTCCCCGATTCGCTTGGTCTGGGGTTGAGCATTTATAAAGTCAGCACATACCAGTGCTGGTGGTCTGAGGGCCGGGCTGAGGAAGAGAAAAGTGGCCCCTGACACTGAAGAGCTGGCCTGATACTGTCAGCTGGGCCCTGGTCCTGTCGAACATAAACAACGTCACAAAATGACCAGTTTATTCTGTGACCATGAGGATGGGTCAAGACAAAAACACAAAGAATGAACATTGTGCAAATCGCAAAATTGACCAAACATCCCTGTACCCTGATTTTATCAAGTATAAAGTACCCTGTACTTTATCAAGTATAGCTTTAGGCTCAACCGAATCCTTTCTCCTTCTAAATAAGACTTAACTAAGATGTCCAGTGTTGAAGTTATTCCCACTCCCTGATGGTGTCTAATCCAGAGCAAAGCCACAATTCCTTAAAACCTCCCTAAAATCACCAAACATAAACCAAACTCCTATGATAAGTCCCTGCTAAGTCCCACCGAGATGTCTCAGGGTTCTTTAGGGTGAGTAGTCTCACTCACTGTTATGTATAATAAAATCATCTTGTTTAGCTACAGGTGGTCCAGGTGGTCTTTGCTGAAGTAGCAATTTAGTATAAAAGGGTGGATGGGGCTGACAGCTGGGTCAATAATCACAGTTTGCCTCCTGATGAATGCAAGGCCCGTAGTGCCACCTTTAAAGTAATCATGACGAAAAAGTTGAACCTCCTTCTGAGTAAGCCTCTCTCGCTAACCACTGGAGGAGCATCCAGGAACATTTTAAGGAACCGCGTTTGATTTAATCAGAAGACAAATTACCTTTTTCTAACAAATAAGGAATAAGAAAAATTTTAAATAGAGGAAGAACTTAGAGATTAAACGGGACTCAGCAGTCCTATCAATTGTAATGTGTGGCCCATGTTTGGATCCTGATTTGTGCGTAGTACCAACTAATAATGACAACAATAATTACAATAAGATGATTGGGAATATTTGAACAGTGAATAAATCTTTGATATTATTAAAGTGGAACTGTTATTATTTTTATGTTTATAATGGCAAGGTCATTTTTCTGAATATTTATGAATCAAATGAGATGATGTCTCGGGACTGCTTTACCATAATCCGGTCATGACAAGAGGAAGCATGTGTGTGGAGCAGATAATAGAGAAAAAGATTCGCCACGTTTGCTAACTGCTGAGGGGCATACGGAAATCCTTTTGACTATTCTTCCTGCTTTCGATAGGGTTGAACGGTGCCATAATGAACAATTTTAGAAAATATTTTAGGCCATTTAATTCATTGGATCATTTTCAGAAGGTAGAATAGTATATGTCACAAAGAGGGGGCCAGCATACAGAGAATATTTGGTAAATATTTTGCCAAATTTTGTAATGAATATTCTGTAAATAAAGGTATACTTAGCTACAATTTCCCATTTTCCTTTTGTGTGGTGACTTTAGGGGCAACTTTTGAGATACCCTGTATAGCTCAAAATGGCTACATGTTCTAGAGAAATAAACTAAAAGGACTTGAAAGAGCCTCCATCACTACTGAAATTGCTTTGTGACCCGTTTCTTCAGAGCTATTATTAACAGAATATCCACCTGTGCCTTTCTTTCTTTTTTGTAATTACTAATAGATGTGTCAACTGCAAGCCAAGAGGAATAAAGAAGTATTATTACATAGACTCAGGTGATGGTTTTGAGAAAAACACTCAATTTAAATGTCTGAGTCTTTAAAAGAAGGAAACATATTATTTGAACAATTACCTGGATCTGTAGCAGACATCAGTGAACCAAAAAATAAACAGTCTGTGAAATGAAAGTCCCCATTTTTCAGCTGGCCAGCATACATCATGGCCTTCACAAAGCCATACATAATTAACCTGTTGAAGAGAAAAAGAAGATTTTTGAAACATCAAGTTAAACTCCCTGTAAACCCACGCTGTGAAACTAACATTCTAACATGTTTGTGGCTAAGCATCATGCCAAAATTACCACCATCCTGCCAACTCAATGCCATGCCAGCCCTCTGGACACTGTAATCTTTTGCCCGTGAAAGAAGCTTTGACCAAATGTCACAATTCATTCACCTGGCAAAGGGTAACAGAACACTTTGTAGTATATCTCAATGAAAATAAGATAAATCTCAAGGATATAAAAAATAATCTGTCCAACGTGGCACAACAAATCATGACCCCAAATACAGTAGCTGTGGTGACATCTGTAAATGGATTGCTTTTCCTTGTTATGTCTGCTGGGGGTGTCTGAAAAGAGTCCAAATTTTAAGTCTGTCACTGTGATGAGGAGGAAATTGGCCACTCGGGAGGCACTCTTGTTATTTACAACACATGAATCTGTGCTACTCCCCGTGTCAGGACGCTTCCTCACTAGGCAGAGAATCACTGTTAGGTTGTATGGAACGTCAACTCACTGTCAACAAGAAATACAGAAATGGTTCTGTTTTGATTTTTTTTTTTTTATTGTTTGTGATTCTTTGAGGGTATAAAGAATTAGGTTGTGCTGATTGCATTTGTTAGGTAAAGTTCCTGTTTGGATCTTTCAATGAAAAACCGTGACAGTGGACACAGAGTGGGAGCTGGGAAGACACAGGTGCAAGAGCCACATTCGTGACCGCTCCTTCACACTCATCCAGGGGAGGCAGACTGCCCGTTACCAGGCATGCAGTCACTCGGGCAGCATCATTCAGCCTATATGTTCATTCAACAGATACTTATTATGGAACCCCGACTATGTATCACGCTTTGTGCTAAGGGCTTAAGATACATCAGTGAACAAAGAGATCTGTCCTGATCATGTAGTTCAGTGTGATATATTGCAACAAAAAATAATCAGAATTATAAATTGTGTCTGTTATCCATATTGCTCCCCGAATTAAAATAGGCAAGACTGATCAATACTGGGGCATTCTGTTTTCTTTTCTTTTTTTTTTGGCCAGGGCTGGGTTTGAACCCACCACCTCCAGCATATGGGGCCGGCACCCTACCCTTTTGAGCCACAGGCACCACCCCAATACTGGGGCATTCTGGATAGTCATGGCATTGCCAGAGCAATGCTCCTTGGTATTCAGCCCTTTAGCCCTTTCTGGTATTGGCCCAAATTCAACGTGGTCCTTTCTCATGTGAACCACACTTTCAACATCAAACATCAATGGGCTCTGGAATCAATACAACTTTTATGATCTTGATGATATGTCTGAATTCTGAGGTTAAGCCATTAGTTAACTTTACAGAGTCTGAGTCTCACAATTAGAATGACTTGCTCTGCATTGTGTGGAAGCTATGAAATTGGATATTATAAAAATATATGTATATATACCACCAAGATGTGGCAGGGTTACATGGAAACTGGAAGCCTCACGTATGACTAGGAATAAAATTAAAGTCCTTTTGGAAGCCAATGGCAGTTTATTTCAAAAATATTAATTTTAAAAATATCCTTACAGCTTATTAAGTGGTTTCTTATAAGTTTATAGCAAGAAATTAATCACATATGTACCAAAATATGTGTATTTAGGTTACTTCAAATGACTTTCATAATAGTGAAAAATTCAAGGCAAAGTACATGTCCAGGGAGTAAGTAATAGGACATACATATTATGGACTGAAATGTGACCATTAGAACTAAATATAGGAACACAAAAAAGTAAATTTGACAAAACTAATTATAAAGTGATGCACAGAATAAATTACACTGGCACAGAAGAACAAATTATTAAAATAATGACAATTTCTAATTTGGTATAGAGTGACTATATATATGTATATATATTCTAGAAGCATATAGTCCCATGTTCCTGTTAATAGTGGTCATATCACAGGATTATGTGGCTTTTTTGCTTTTCTGCATTTTCCAGTTATTTTAAAATAGCAACCGCAATAAAAACAACGTATATTAGAGAGTGCTAATATGGACACAATAAACAATTATTGTTTCATTTAATCATAATCCTATGATTTGTGTACTGTAATTATCCCTTTACAAAGGAGAAAATTAGGACTCAGAATGATTAAACAACTTTTCTAAGATCACAGACCCGGATTTGAATCCAGACACTGGGACACCGAAGCCTACACACTTCACCACCAACTCTATGATTCTTTGAGTTTCTTTTGAAATCAGGAGAAACACCCATATGTGGGGGTGCACAAAAATACACAAACACTCTCACAGTTTGCTTTAAAAAAAAAAAAAGTAAGTAAATGACTCATTATTCCAAATCAACTTCTGGACCTAAATTAACTACAATTCTAGTCACTTCCTTGAGAACATAGAAAAATAGAAAAATTAAAATAAAAAGCCCAGTCTGGTGCAAGCTCATTATGGTCACTGTGTTATTACCAATATAACAATTGTTATTACCAATGACAATTGGTCATTATTACTGCTAATTATAAGCCAGTAATTACTGTGCATCTACTATGTGCCAGACATTCTTATAAATGGTAGCTATTATCATTGTTGCTATATTGTTATTAACAAAACCAGTTAGTTGTAAATACATTAACTGAGAGGAGAGGCTAAAATATGAAGCTACCAGTTAGCAGCCACCATATTTGCATAGACTGGCATATTCCTTCTATTTGCACTTCATGAAGGCATTTCAGATGGCTCAGTATATATGACAGATATAGTTTGATAGGGAGAGGGAATCTGGCCAAGCAAAGTGTATGCAGTAACCCTAAAATGGCAAACCTGAGGGAGATGTCTTCCAGGGGTCCATCTGAGGTTCGTGACATTTTGGGTTTTAGGGGTTAATAGAAACTGAAACTGCCTCATAAAAAGCAAAATCATTAATAACACTGATTTCAACAAATAACCAATTAGTGCTATTTTTTGAAAAATAGAGTCAGTGCTATGAAGAATACAAAGCTAGATATTCATGACCTGACATCAAAGGGTAGAGTCTCCCAGGATGATAGTGATATGACCCACTAGAATACAAGGCGTTGGGCAAGAGGAAATTTGGGGAAATGCTCAGTGGCCATTTATTGAGTGTTTATGTTATACATACTAGTTTAAAATCTCATGAGCTTGTTGTATACTATTAAAGCTTCACACCTAAAGCCATGTTGTGAAAGTGTTTCAAAACAAAAAGTTCAAGAAGTTTCCATTCTTTGGATAATTTTGAAGTATGTTATTTTATTTCATTTTATTTATTTATTCATCTATTTTTGAGACAGAGTTTCACTTTTTCACCCTCAGTAGGAGGCCATGGTGTGATAGCTCACAGCAACCTCAAACTCTTAAACTCGAGTGATCCTGTTGCCTCAGTTTTTTCATTTTTAGTAGACAGGATCTCATTCTTGTGCAGGCTGGTCTCAAACTACTGAGCTAATGTGATCCACCCACCTTGACCTCCCAGAGTGCTAGGATTACAGTTGTGAGCCACTGTGCCTGACCTGAAATATGTCATTTTAATCTTAGTATTTTAAGAAGATAATCTTTTCTCCCCCTTCCTCCTCTTCATCCCTCTTTTTTTTTTTTTTTAATAAAAATAGCCTTTAAAAATTTACAACCAGATCTCTAGAAAAGGAAGTTTTTTGAATTGTTAGAAATAGGAAAAACAAGTTGTTGTCCCTTTGGAGACAAAGCTGACAGAGAGAGACATCCTTGCTTGTGAATGTATGTGAAACAGGCCACTGCATAGAGCTTCCTCTGTGGTAGGAAAACTCAGGACCTACAAAAACTTATGATCTGCATTTAGATTTTTGTTTATGCATTAATGTTTTCCTCTGGATATGTATCTTCCCCTATTTATTTATTCTTATTTTATGAATTTTCTGGAGTGTGCACTCAAGAGTAATACTCCACTGAATAACACAAAAATTCTTAGTTCTGGGCCAGATGGAATTGGGAAGTTCTTCTAGCCAAATTCATTCATTCTTTCACTCATGAACTTATTAATTTTCACACTGACTCATTCATTCCACAAATAATTACAAATAGACTTAACTCCCACTCAAAGAGCTTATATGTGTATTCTATTGGAGAAGTCAGTTAATAGGTTATTTATAATTCATTATTTTATTCACATTGTGTTTAGGAGCTATGAAAACAAGTACAGGACACATACACGCACATTTTACCAACTGGGGATCATTGAAGGGGGATTTTATTTTATAGGAGCCATCACAAATTCAGTTTTAGCAATGTTGAGATAAAGTAAGGAGCCAATGAGATGGACCATTGGATATAAAGATTTAGATCTCAATAAAGGGTTTACTTAGGATACAGATTTGAGAGCAGACACTGTGCAGTGTATGTGTGTTATTGTAACCTTGGATATGAATAAAATTCCAGAGAGAACATGGAGTGAAAGAGGGCCTGTGATTGAGGTCTGGGGAATCTGGAATTTGAAAGGCAGGTTGAGGAGAAAGAAACAACAGAGGGCACCAAGAATCAGTCCACCAAAACATGAATGGAAATTTAATAGAAAGTTATAGAAGTCAAGGGAAATGGTGCTTCAAGAAGGGCATAATAGTAGGGAAAGAATCTCTATTTAATAAATCTCCATTTAACAAGTGGAGAAATGGATAGTCACATGTAAAAAACTGAAACTAAACCCATACCCCTCACCACTTATAAAAATTAATACACACTGGGTAAAAGATTTAAATCTAAGACATGAAACTATAAAAACTTAGAGGAAAGTGTGGGAAAAAGTCTTAATGGTATTGACCTCAGGCAAGAATTCATAAAGAAGACCCCATTGGCAATTGCAACAACAAAAACAAACAAATAAAAAATAAATAGGACCTGATTGAGTTAAAAAGCTTCTATATAGCTAAGAACACAATCAACAAAGCAAACAGACAACCTTCAGAATGAGATAAGATATTTGCATATTGTGCATCAAAGGGCTGGTGACCAGATTATGAAGAACTCAAGCAAATCAACAAGAGCAAAAAGCCCCATCAACCAATGGGCAAGTGATATGAACATAAACTTTTCCCAGGAAGACAGACAAATGGCCAACAAACACATAAAAAAAATGCTCATCATGCCTAATTACCAGAGAAATACAAATTTAAACTACCTTAAGATATCACCTAACCTCAGTGAGAATAGCCCACATCATAAAGTCTCAACGCTGCAGAGGCTGACATGGTAAAGAGAGGATACACTTATGAAAACTGTGTAGTCATGTAGGAAAAAAGGTGCAGAATCCTCAGAGAACTAAAAGTAGGCCTCCCATGTGATCCCATAATCCTATTAATAGGCAACTATCCAGAAGAAAAAAAATCATTTTACTATAAGAAGGTTTGCACTCAAATGTTTATACCAGCTCAATTCATAATTGCAAAGAAGTGGAAACAACCAAGTGTTCATCAATCCATGAATGGATTAATAAACTATGGCAAATGTATATCATGGAATACTATTCAGTGACAAAAAAGTTGGAGGTTTTGTGTCTTTTGTGTTTACCTGAATGGATTTGGAGAATATTCTCCTAAGTAAAGTATCTCAAGAATGGAAAAGGAAGCATCCCATGAACTCAGTACTAATCTGAAAACATCTGATCAACAACCACAGGTTCAAACAAGAGAAAAACACAATTAGATTCAATAAGAGGGAGCGGGATGAGGCTTGGTAAGTTTCCACCCATCTGGTAAAATGTAGGAGTATATGGCACACCTCTTGGGTGAAGGAGTCAACTATAATTCAGATTTTGGACTTAACCTTACAAAGCAAATATTGTAACCTAATTATATGTACCCTCATATTAACCTGAAATTTAAAAAAAAAGAAGAGTATAATAGAGTTTAATGTTGCCATTTTGTTTACAATGATTAAGATTAGAAGGGTGGAGTGGTCCATGGAAAATGAGAAAATTGAGAAAAGCAACATACCCAACCCTTCAGAGAAATTTGGCTAAGAGGGGGTTTGGGCTGAGATTTGAGTTGATTGTAAAGGGGTAAAGAGATGCTGTGAAGAAACTCGTATTTCGTTGGGGTCCCCAAACAGAAATTTCAAAATGACAATTCTTATTTATCAAGATCAGTGGCATGAGTGACTTTTGAATGGCAGAATAAGGGTCTTAGAGGGTCTGTGGGATCACATGGCTTCTGCAGGTACCAAAGAGATGACTCTTTTCTTTTGTCACTGTTTCTCACATCCTATGTATGTATAGTAAGCATTTGCTATCATAAAAGTCTTTACTAGGTCCTTTGAGAAATGCAAAGTTGAGTCAGACTCAGGGTTTCTACCCTCAAAAAAAAAGAAGAGAAAAGTCACCTACATAAGCAGAGCAGGTGGCAGACTTTTACTTAGGATCTCAAGAAAGGGTCTGAAAGTAAGGTGAAAGGTCTTTCACCCCTTAGTTAAATATATTTTAACTAAGGGGTGAAAGACCTTTCTAGGGATAACTATGAAACGCTGAGGAAAGAAATAACAGAGGATATAAACAAATGAAAAAACATACCATGCTCATAGATCAGCAGAATCAATATTGTTAAAATGTCCATACCACTCAAAGCAATTTACAGATTGAATGCAAACCTCATTGAAATGCCAACATTATTTCATTGAGGTTTGCATGTAATTGAATCCCATAATGGCATAAATGTATTTATGATCTATGTACAAATGACTTAATAAAAAATTAAAAAAAGTTAAAAAAAGAAATCCCAACATTATTTTTCACAGATCTAGAAAAAAATAATACTGCGCTTTGTATGGAACCAGAAAAGATCCCAAATAGTCAATGCAACCTTGTATAATAAGAAAAAATGACGAGGCATCACTTTACCAGACCTCAAGCTATACTACCAGGCTAGAATAACCAAACCAGTGTTATAGACACAGACACAGAGATATGGACATGTGGATCATAACAGAGAACCTGGATATGAACATCTATTCCCCCCAATCTCTGACAAAGCAGACAAAAACACACACTAGGGAAAAGTATCCCCATTCAGTAAGTGGTGCTGGGAAAACCGGTCAGCCACATGTAAAAGACTGAAAAAGGGGCTGTACTTCTCACCCCTCACAAAAATGAATTCACAAAGGATAAAAACTTAAGCTTAAGTCATGAAACTATAAGAATTCCAGAAGAAAATACTGGAAATACTCTTATAGGTATTAGCCCAGGGAAAGAATTTATGAAGACCCCAAAAGCAATCATGGCAACAACAAAAATCAACAAATGGGACCTGATCAAATTAAAAATTTCTGCACAGCTAGGGACATACTTAATAGACTAAAAAGAGAACCTACAGAATGTAAAAAAAAATGTGCATGCTATACATCTGATAAAAGGCCGAAAACCAGAATCTACAAAGAACTCAAGCAAATTAGAAAGAAAAAAAAAAATCAAACAACCCCATTAACAAGTGTTCAAAGTACATTAACAGATATTTCTCAAGTGAAGATAGTGTAATGGCCAACAAACACATGAAAAAATGCTCACCATTTCTAATCATCAAAAAAATACAAGTCAAAACCACAATGAGGCATTGCCTAACTCCAGTGAGAATAGCTCTTATCAGTAAGTTCCAAAACAAGAGGCTGCAAGAGATAGGAACACATACTGTTGATGGGACCATAGATGAGTACAGACTCTATGCAAAACAGGATGGAGATACCATTTGATCCAGGATTCCACTACCAGGTATTTACTCAAAGGAAAAACAAGACATTTTATTTAAAAAAAATACATTTGCCTTTGAATGGTTATAGCAACACAATTCACATTAGCAAAGATGTGGAACCATTCCAATACATAAGTTGTGTATATGTATACCATGAAGTACTATTCAACCATTTTAAAAAAAGGTCATCTAGTATCTTTTGTAACAACTTGGATAGAACTGGAGACCTTTCTTTTAAGTGAAATATGACAAGAATGGAAAAATAAATGTAACATGAACTCAATACTAAATAATAATTAGTCAATCAACATTTACATGCACATGTGGAAGTAAAACTCCACAGAAATCAAGTAGATGGGAGGGGTGTGGTGAGGATTGGGTAAATTTACACCTAGGTGGTATAATACACACATTTTGGGTGAAGGGTGTACTTATAACTTTGATTTAAAATGTACAAAAACAAATTATGTAACCAAAACATGTGTACCCCATCATATTCAAAATAAAAAACAAGTTGTCTCAACTTAAACAAAAAGAGAGAGAGAAAGAAGGTGGCATATTTATTGAACCTGAAAGATACAGTCAAGTAAAGAGACTGCCCACAATGTTCCATTCCTAGACTACAAAACCTTTCCTCCTTCAAGGTGGTTTCTGCTTGAAACAATGCAAAACCTAATGGACAAATAAAATTTCTCTTCTGTCAACCCAGGGGACCATCGCCATCTGCCACCCAAGCTTTTACCTATGTATACTATAGAGATAAAGGGGAGAGGCCTATCTAGATTGAGATGTGGCTCCTCTAGTGGATTTTATCTTAGCACCCCATTGGGCTGTTTTCCCCTGAAGAAGCCCTTAGAACCCTGCTGTAGATGAAGTGGGTAGTCAGATTGTTCAATGCTACTGGCACTCTTTAGTCTACTCTGTCATTCTCGCTGGTCTCAAGAAAAGTCTTTGTTCCTTCTATTTCATTAGAGGGTTTTGGACAAAAAGAAGATTAAGAAGTCAATTGGATAGCTTATGGGCATGTTAAAGGAAAATAAGAGGCCAGGTGAAGTTCACTCAGGTCTATTATGATAATAGTTGTACCCCTGTCCAGGTCCTATATCAGCTATCTTGAACAAGGATCCATGAAGACTGCTGAGTACATCTTTTAATCTTCTCTCCCCTGAAAGAGCTGGAGGAAGACAGTCTTTAGAGGATAGAGATGGCTGCATCTAATTTTTTTGACTCTAATCTGAAAGAGGAGGCAGGGAATGAGGTGGAGGTAGTAGGAAGATGGGGAACAAGGAGAAGAGGCTTCACTGCCAGGGGCATGAGTATGTTGACACTGGATAATTCTGTGCCAGGACCTGTGACCACCCCAAAATTTAATTTATAAGATCCAACAACTGCACCTCTCCTGTTCTCTCTGTCCATGGCCTCTTCCCCCTTCCTGGCCATCTTCTATTCTGTGGTTCTTAGGGCTGTTACCTGTCATCAGAAAGGGGATAACTGGCCCTCAGAATTTAAGAAGATTGTAGTAGAAATGAATATATATATAGGGGAGGAAGAAAGGTAACAAAAATTTGTTGAGAACCTACTCTGTACCATGTGTTATGAGTGCATTTTATGTGTTTTTAAATCTTTACACATACACACAAACACACATACCAGTTGGGCAGCCATTATGATTCTTATTTTATAAACAAGGAAACCCAAGAAGTGATTGAAATGATAGTTAAATGCATGTTCCTTTTAACTTTTTACTATTCGATATAAAGTAGAACATTTAGATAGCTTTGCTTTGGTTTTCCAAATTTAAAAAGCCATTTACTGTGTTCTTCATGCCTATAGAATCTGACAAAGGGCTAATAACTAGCATCTACAGAGAACTCAAACTAATCAATAAGAAAAGAGCAAACAATCCCACTCATTAGTGGGAAAGAGGCATGAACAGAACCTTCTCCCAAGAGGACAAACAAATGGCCAACAAACATATGGAAAAATTCTTATCATCCCTGATCATCAGAGAAATGCAAGTCAAAATCACCTTGAGAAATTACCTAACCGCAGTGAGAATGGCCCAAATCACGAAGTCCCAAAGCTCCAAATGCTGTCATGGATGAGGCGAGAAGGGAACACTTTACACTGCTGGTAGGATTGCAAACTTATATGTCGTCTATGGAAAGAAGTATGAAGAATCCCCAAAGAACTTGAATTAGACCTCCTATTTGATCCCACTATCCCATGACGAGGTATCTACCCAGAAGTAAAAAAAATCATTCTCCCATAAGGACATTTGCACTAGATTATTTATTGCAGCTCAACTCACAATTGTAAAGATGTGGAATTAACTCAAGTGCCCATCAACCCATGAGGGGATTGATAACTTGTGGTCTCTGTATTCCATGAAATATTATTCAGCCATAAAAAGATGGAGACTTTATATCTTTTGTATTAACCTGAATGGAGTTGAAGAACATCCTCCTTAATGAAGTTTCACAAGAATGGAAAGGCAAGTATCTAATGTGCTCAAAACTAATATGAAACCAGTAGATAAACAACTACACATTCACATGAGAGAAAAACACGGTTAAATTCAAGTGGGGGGGTGCTGGTAAGCTTTCACCTACTGGGCACAACGTAAGTGTATATGCCACATCTCAGGGCTCAACTACACTTTGGACTTTGTCTAAAAAATGCAAATAATGTAACCCAATCATTTATAACCTCATATTAATGTAAAATAAAATTAAATAAATAAACAAATTTGTCCATGGTTTGACTTAAAAAAAAAATAATAGACCATCATTGACATGATATTATAATGGGCCATTATGGCCCAGAAGACATTCCTTGACCGGAAGGGGGTACGAAAACACCATGTATTCTCTGATTTCCTTTTAAACCAGTTCTATATCTGGGTTCCTATAGGTCTAGAAGGGGCATCCACATTTTTTGAAGAATAAAAAATCCTACAAACAGAAGGTTTTGATGAAATAAACTATTCTCTAATCATAGCTGAGGGCCAGGCTCCAGGACCTTAAGTAGTGGTTCTCAGCCTTCCTAATGCCATGACCCTTTAATACAGTTCCTCATGTTGTGGTGACCCCCAACCATAAAATTATTTTCATTGCTACTTCATAACTGTAATTTTGCTACTATTATGAATCATAATATAAATATCTGATTTGGGTATATTTTCATTGTTACAAAGGGTATATTTTCACTGTTACAAAGGGGTCGGGACCCACAGGTTGAGAACTGCTGACCTTAAAACACTTAGTACAAAGCTAAGTGAGTCCACTCCCATGTGCTTTGCTGCCTGCTTGCCAGCCAACGTGCCACCTTCCTCGGCCTCATATGGAGGTTCCACTTGACCTTGCATTTTGGTGTCAGCTGCCTGCAGGAGATCAAGCCTCTTTTCTGTTAAGTGCTTCAATGTTCTTGGAGGAAATGTGATATAACCCCCAAGCATGAACACGGAATGGGCATGAATCACAATGTTGGCATGCAGTGGGAAGTAGAGGTTTACTCAGAGAAGGAACACACAGAGGTGAGAGCCTGCCGCTGCCTCCTGATTGTTTTTCTGTCATATCCACTCTCTGGAAATGTGCAGGCCCATTTAAGTGTGAAAGGGGATCATTTCCAGGGCCTGCATCCAGCATGGAGCTCCGCTCAGCTGCCGTCTGACCTCCCTGAAGCACAGAGGAGAAGACTGAAAGACCAACGAAGGCAGGAGAGGAGGTGAAGGTAGTGTGAGACTCAGCCATGCTCACTGAAGGAACCAGTTTCCCAAGTGGCAACTGCCCTTGTAGAGCTGGCCAGCCTGCACCAGCTTCTTGGGAGATGTGGACTCTAAAATACTCTCAATAGTCTCAGCTCCTCACCTTTCTCTGCTCCCGGACATCCCCCCTTCTCCTCCTGTCAGATACCCATGCTGAGTGCTCACTGGATCTAAATCACTGCTCGCCCACCTCCGTCTTTCCAGCTTGAACCCTGAGCATCTGTCCTCTCTCCTGGTTTATAAAGCTCTTTCCTTTATTTCATCTATGCCCTAAATTCCACCCACACGTTCTTTGTGTGCCCATCTCACCTGACTGGCTTGAGGAGAGACACCATGTCTGGGCTCTTCTGCCTCTGTTCCTTCTGTTCCCACCTCCGTTCCATGCACGCGTTACTCAAGCTTGCTGGGTGCAAATGAGATGAGAGGATGTGACTTCCATCCTCTAGTAGCCCACAGCTTGGAGGAGGGACAAGCAGTGTGTGGGAATAACTGACTACTAAGTGAAAAAGCTAAATAGATAAAGGGTTCAGAGGAGGGAAGGGAACCATGGTCTGGGGGAAGAAGATGCTGGAGGTGAGTCTGTCCTGAAGGGCAGCTGGGATAAGCCATGAGTAGTGGTGGGAGGAGGGGGAAAGGAGAGTCAGAAAAATGTACTGTGGGCACCAAAAAGTAGGTAACACACAGGTGTGGACAGTGAAGTCCAAGGGATGCTCCCACTGTGTATTGCTATATAGTCTAATTGAGTGGTCTCAAGTGCTGGTACTTATCAGAATCGCATTGGGAGCTTTGAACGTCATACGGTGCAGGCTGTATCCCAGACCAAGCAGATCAGAAGCTCTGTGGGTAGGACTCAGGGCGTCAGTATTTTTTAAAGTTCCTTCATTTTTCCAAAATGTAGCTGGGGTCAGAGAAAGTGCCCTAAGTCACCACTTACTGTACTCTAATGTCTAGACCAAACATTTGGGAACTAGAAGACCTGGGGTGGGGCCTGACATTCCGCACGTCTAATAAAGTCCTAGGTGGGGTTGTTGCTGCTGGTCCCAGGCCACACTTTGAGTATGAAACTCTAAACGAGGACACTGTCAATTAAGCAAAATAGCTCAGCCATTAGTGTGCCCTGATGGTAATTTCCTTAAGGAGCAGCACTTTGAATTCACAAATGGAGCTGCCTGAGATGCAATTAATACAGGTCCACGTATAGATAAGCACTCAATACCCACTGCTCAGTGATTTGGTCTCCCTGCTGATTTGTGGATGAGAGACAATGATTATTGAATAGCATTATTGCTGAATAGCCTGTGAGGATTCAAGGCACTGTTGACTCATGATTTGGAGCTCCTCATAGAAAATGATGATGGGAGAGAGGGAGTGAAAGAATGTGTCGCCCACTAAAATGTGAAGTGTAACAGACCTCCACTATCTCTTTGATCTGCAGACGCAGAGAGACTCGTTCTCTGGTGCAGAGACCTGTTCTCCCTGACAGTAGGGAAAGAGACTAATGATTGCTATGGTTTCATCACATCTGATGCATCCCATGCTGGTTACTGCGAAGTGCTCCCTGGTTTTGAAAAGTGTAAAAAGAATCCTTAAGTTTTTCATTTTAAATATTTAAAAAAATCCTAGCATAAATTGTATGTTCATTCATGGAATATGTGCTGGTTTAGGAAAACAGCAGGTTTCTTTGCTTTGGGATGAATTACATCAACGCAGAAGCTCTGATTGACAATACAAACATGTAGAGAAGTGTGTGCGTATAAACAGATACATACATTATACACACATGTGGACATAAATACATTTATACACTCACACTCATAATCCTTGTTTAATAACCAATAAGGAAGCTCTTGAGTAAAAAATCTCTCAAAGTATAATATTCACCCAGGCAAAAGCTGCAAGAGAAGATCCTGCTGCCTGTATAGACCCACGCCCAGCCCTCGGCCATGGCTTTTCACCTTTACAAACACCTGTGTGACTACGACTTCGTGCACTCTCATCCTCCTTGGGAGGTGCTAAAAATCAAGATCCCTTATTCTCCTTTCGCAAATGAAGTGGCTGCCACAGGGGCTTAGCAGCTAATCCACCACTCCCTGCAGCCTGTGCTCAGCTATTTTTCCTCAAGTATGAAATGAAACACTGTTTGGAATTAGTTGTTTAGACCAGGAAAAGAAAAATAAACTCGGCTCGGTGCCTGTGGCTCAAATGGCTAAGACACCAGCCACATACACCTAAGGTGGCAGGTTCGAATCCAGCCTGGGCCCGCCAAACAACAATGACGGCTGTAACCAAAAAATAGCCAGGCGTTGTGGCGGGCACCTGTGGTCCCAGCTACTTGGGAGGAGGAGGCAGGAGACTCATTTGAGCCCAGGAGTTGGAGGTTGCTGTGAGCTGTGATGCCATAGCACTCTACTCAGGGGAATAGCTTGAGGCGCTATCTCAAAAAAAAAAAAAAAAAAAAAAAAAAAGAAAGAAAGAAAGAAAGAAAAAAAGAAGAAAAATAAACTTCAAAATTATTAGATCCAGATTTACTTATTGTAAAAATGTAGAAATCAAGTCCCAACTAGTTTAATGGCTTGGTCATATTAAACCTGGTTGGTAGCAGAACCAGTTCTCTCCTAAAGACAGTTCACGAGAACTGGCAATTTGCATGGACTTCCTGTTGTCTGGGATTTCCACAAAGGGAAAAAGACCTGTGATTTGAATATAATTTGCCTAATCTATCACTTAGAAAACTTTTCATTTTTTTTCTTATTCCCTAAAGTATATTTCTGTCCTTCAGTTGTACCATTTAGCCCCTGACGCTCACTGCTGGTTATACTAGAATGTAAATAGCAAGAAAATGCAACTCTCTGGATTTTCCCCAAATCAGATCAATTTTCCAGCAAGCAAAAAACTCATAAATAATGTATATGCTTTAAACATATTTAGCACAAATTAAGATGTTATACTAGTTACTCTTTGATTGATGGCTTTAAACTATATTATCATTAATAATGACAAGATAGAATGAACAATTTATCTTGTGAGTGGTAAAAATCAGTCATCAATTCCTTGCCCTGATTCTTCATTTTGAACCATATCAATATATATTTTGAAACCTTTTAAATATAAATTGGCAGGGTTCAAATGAACCATTTTGCTTGTGATGCACGTAATACACTTTGTTACTTAAAATTCCCTTGTAGTTGTAAAGTAAACTTCTTTCATAATAGTTAAATCACTTTTTAGAGCAGACTTTTTATAGGGTCTCTTCTAATAACAGAGTTTACTCAATTATCACATATGGGAGAGAGCACCAAAATGCTTCAGAGGACAATGGAGCATTACAACAGGTGCTGCTATAAAGCAATTACCTCCTTGGAGATTCTGAGTGTTGAGATCCTACTGTCCCTCACCACCTAGGCAATACAAATATCTGTTAAAGAAGGTGATTTGGCTTGCTAAACCTTGCTCTACCTAAGTGTCCCCAACATAATATTAACTGACCAAACTCCAGGGCTTCATCTACAGGGGGCTACTACTGTCCAGTCTATGGAAATATTTCTGACAATCACCCGGTCATGTGGTCTATACAACACCAGACAAGTATTACAACTTATTCTACATTTATGTCCCTGCAGCCTTTCCCCTGAGCCCAACCCATCCCTTTGATGTATGGACTGGCTTTACACTGTTAGGCATTCAGCTGAAATGGACATAGTTTTTCAAGTCTCCATTTGATTTGAGTTGAATGGGCTTTGAATTCAGCTGTAAGAAAGAACTTGGTCCTGTGAACCATCCGTAGATGAGGGCCAAGAATAAACGGGGCCAATAGTTGATGATTTGATTTCTCAACAACTCTGCTCCTCTGGGGGAACAAAGCACCTTCTTTGCCAAGCTTGATTTGATCTTTAAGGATATAACCCAGAAAGAATAGATGCCTCTTCCTTTATAAAATGAGGTTAGAGGAGGAGAAAAGAATCTACTTTATTTAATAAGCCATACAATATATTTTTAAATGAATGTCTAATACATGCCCACCACCCGGTCAGGTGCTGGACATAAAATGAAAAGATATAATGGTAATCTACTGGGGCAACAGAGAAGTAAGTAAACTGCTACAGTGCGCTGTGCTAAGCCACTTTCCTGCTCTTTAACCATAGGTAAGTTATCTATTTCCTCTATTCCTTGGCTTTCTTGTCTATAAAGTGGGCTCAAAATAGTCCTCCTTTCCTATTATTACTGGGAGACACTGCTGAAAGCTCCATGGAGTTCTATAATTCATCCAGCTATCATTTTTGTTAGAAATTACAAAAGACCACGTAGCATTAACCAACTCCCTCAAACAACCAATGAGCTCAGAAAAGCTTCACTGTGGGAGCTGCCAAGAGAAGTCTTTAATATACTGTTTTCAACATCCAAACATATGTTTTCATCGGATTTCAGGGTAGAAAATTGCCAGTGTCTCACTGGGAAGATATTGCTTCTCTAAATGATTCTTCATACTGGCTCTTGAGAATGTGGGTGGTTTTGTTGCAGGCACATGTCAGAGTGACCACTTCTCCCAACATCACCCCTTCTAGTCCTCAAGTCCCCTGAAGAAAGCAAGGAAGAACTCATACAGCAGATGGCAGAGGCAGGCTCTCCTGGAAGGCACAAATAGCTTGATAGATTTAGTCACCCACATGGTAAAAATATGTGTATGCAAGCCAACAACATAATATCACCAAGGTTCAGTGAAGGAAGAAGAGCAGGTAATAACTAAAGGGAGATCAATGGAAAAAGGAGGGGGAACCTGTCTCAATAGAAGCTTCTTGTGCACACCCAGGGACAGAATGATCTCACCGTATCCAGAATTGAACAGATCTCAGCTAACGTCATTTCTTGTTCAAACACCCCATGTGGAAACTGTCATCTAAGATAATTCAGAGTTAGAAATATGTTAGGAGGGCAAGAGTTATAAGGCTGTAATTGCTGGCTGGTAGAAGGCCAGGAAGGAACATGGTACCCAGAGGTGAGAACTGGAGAATGGACCTAAGTAAGAGAGGAAGAGGACTGAATTTGCATTGTTCTAGAAAGCCAGGAAAAGAGTTAGGTCAGCCTATTGGAAAACTGTCCAGAGAATGATGTGAGAATGGACTATTATGGGAGGGAGCGGGCTTTTTTCCCTGAAGGAATGTAAGCATCTTTTAAGTATTCTGTAGAAAAGGTACTGGTTTATTCCATTAGAAGGATACAGACGTACTTGGGAGAACAAATATGGGGCGTGGAACTACATGACCTCTAAGGTAATTTCAAACTCTAAAACTTGTGGTTTGATAAAGAGCTGAGAAAAATCAAAACCAAAACTGAGAGAATAAGACAGACAATTTTGTACTTGACAATATTTTTTAGCTTTAGTCAGTTATCAAAGCAAAAATGAAACCAAGTGTGACAGGATCCAAAACCAGATATTGGATCCTGATTTTGTTACCCAGCACTATTTTTCCAAACATGGCAGTAGCTTCTTCACAAATGAGCGGTTTGGGATTAGAATGAGAAAAGATGAAGTTGTCCTTGTCGGTGTCCAATAACTTCACCTTCCCAGGAGATGAAAGGTGGCATTTGTAAAACTCACTTGACTCTCTGAGAATGGAGAGCAACTCATTCTACTTTCCCAGATGACCCTACGCAGAGTGTCTGGCAGCCTCGTGCCCACATGTAACACCAAGGCTTCTTTTCAGCTTTGAAGAGGACCTATAGGCACCTCAAGCTCACTAGCTCCACGTCTGAATGCTGGATCTTATTCAGAACACTGGTGTCACCCAGTGGCTCTTTTCTCAGTGTAAAGCACCAATTCCCACCCAGAAAACTGAAGACCCTTTGGATGCATCCCTATCTCCTCACCACATGCAAACCATCATAAAATTCCCATTTTATCTCCTGAATTGGATTCAAATCCATCCAATATCAAGTTCAGGAGAATGGCATATCTCCTTTGGATATTTCCATGGCTGCTGAAATGGTCTCCCTATATTTCTTCACTTCCCACCAATGTGTAGCAAGAATGGGCATTTTTTGGGGGGGGAGACAGAGTCTCTTTTTATCACCCTTAGAGTGCTATGGTGCCATAGCTCATAGCAATCTCAAACTCCTGGGTTTGAGCAATCCTCTTGTCTCAGCCTCCTGAGTATCTAGGACTACAGGCACCTGCCACAATGCCCAGCTAGTTTTTCTATTTTTAATAGCGATAGGGTCTCGCTCTTCCTCAGGCTGGTCTCAAACTCCTGAACTCAAGCAATCCCCAAACCTCATCCTCCCAGAGTACTAGAATTACAGGCATGAGTCACCATGCATGGTCAAAGAAGGGTCATTTTAAGACACAAATCTGATGATCTATCTCTACTCTCAAAACCCTTAATGACTTCCCACTGTTTTTAGGTTAAATGCCAAAATACTTAAGGTGATTATGCCTTTCAGACCCATTCTTCCCCCTTTTAACCAACTCTGTGACCCAAGAGGCTGACCTGCATGGGCTCCAGCAATGGACAACCTTGCTGTCTTTTGTTTAGGTTGGACCAATGGGAGTAAAGTGGCACTGGCAAGGATCAGTGTGGAGAAGAATAAAGTTGGGGTATCTGTCCTTTATTCTTTCATTTCCCTCTCTTCGGAGTCTATATTAGCTCACTTTGACCTTTAATGAAATGTCAGTGCTCCACTCAGGTGGTCCTGTCCCCACACTGCTCTTTCCAGGTTCTAATAACCCCTTTATCCCTTTTCCTTTTAGATGGTAATGGTATCTCACTGTTACTAGGCCTGGGAAAATGAACTACCCTGTTTTTCTTTACCCTGCCCACATCTTTTAAATGATCTTTAAGCATTAGGGAAACCATTCTGGATCCTCTAAGAGTCAAATTAGGGTATTACAACTTTTACAAAGCCTGCACTTCTCCACAGTACTCACCGTAGGACTGGGTGATTAATTCTGTGATTGGCTGTCTTAGGTCTGTCTCTCTTGCTAGGACAAGGGCAGCAAACCCCTCTGTCTTAGCATCCCCTAATACCTGGATCACTTACTCATAGCTGCTCAAATAAAAGTGATGCTAAGAGTTGAAAGGTGGGGATGGTAGGGAGAAAGGCCAGAGAACAAGCCCTGGTCAGAGTTATGAGAACCATCACAAGCCAAGGATTCCCACACTGCAAAGCCAAGAAGTGGGGGCAGGAAGGAGTGTCCTTGTACTGTCATGGAAAACCTCAGGGAGGGTTGATACCAGGAACTGATAGGTCATATTTCCCAAAGAGATTATTTGTTGAAGCGGACATCCTTAATTAAATTCAGTTTTAAAATGTGAGGTTTATACCCCAAAGAGCAAATCATTTTCTACTTCTGAACAGCACAGTCCATAGAAAGTTGGCTGGGGGCTTTTCCACTTGGATTCCCCTCCCCCCTCCACTGCCAGACCTTCTGTCCTCCCTCCTTTGCTTACCAATCTTTCTACCAATCTTTGTCAATAAACTGTGCTGTTGCTGAAACAAAAGAAGTAACTTGGCTAGATTTAATAGAAGTGTTACTGTGAGCTATTTTCAAAGGAAAAATGGTGTTTTATCGTCAATACTCACATACCTTTAGGAAAATCACATGCTAAGTTTTTTGTCATTATCAGTTAATTATCAACTCACATTTCAAAGAAGAGATTAATTAGAGTGTCTCATCCCACACTTCTGATGAGTGGAGAAGCATGGCCTCCATTGGCCGGGAGACGAGGTAGGACTCAGGCAAGTGTTCCCTTTGATGAGGTTGTGAGAACAGAGGAAGAAGGTTGTGAGAACGCTGAAGAAGCATCCTAAGAAGTACTAGTTCAAAGTTAGGAAACCAGTCCAGAACGGGGCTGCCAGTTCCAACGGTGATGGGTAAAAGATTGATGTAAAAATGAAACAAAAAAAAATATCAATCATCAAACAAACAGGCAAGATGTTGACCACAGGGAGGGTGCCAAGTGAGGGCTTGTTGAGCAGGTAGAAGGAAAGAAAAGAGAGACAATTCCAGAGCACAGTGTGGGAGTGACTAAAGCCCTCGTTGTGGTTCCTTTCTATTGCCTTGGACATCTGGGAGGTCTGTGGGAGGCAACGGCAATGTGTCGTGTGTTCACTGTCCACAACTGTGAGGTCAGGAATGGGTAAAGGAGGAGGGGCGAGCGAGGCCAGACGGAGGGAGAACTGTAAGAATCACCATGTTTGGCTGGGTAACAATCAGCAGCTCCCTATTGGAAAGGTTGTGCAGCCTTTCTTCTTTTCTGCCTCATGTTGGAAGAATAAGAGTTATCTTGGGTAACACATGAAATACACAAACACTAATGAAAGCTGATGAGCAAAAAGAAGGTTCCAGCATACTTTTCACCATATCCGGATATCTGACACTACAGGTAAGCAAAACAGTCCTTAAGTAATCTGCACATGGCCCACAGGTTGGAGTTTGAAAAGCCTCCTTCGGTGCTTCCAAGGGTAGGTGTTCCGTAGTGGGGGCCCTCACTGTCCTCTCTCAGGGATGTAGTTATAGTCAACATAACTTCAACCAGTGACTGGTGCCTCTCAAACTCTGATGTGCAGGCCAATCACTTAGGGATCTTATTAAAGTGCAGGCTATAAGGAGATTTGGAGTGGGGTCTGAGACTGCACATGCTATCTAGTCCCAGGTGATATGAACACTGCTGGTTACTGGGCCACACTTTATGTGGGAAAGTCCTACACTCCACGTAGTGTAGGCATTTCCCACGAATGGTGCTATCTGGGATGGCTTCTCTCCTTCATTCCTCACCTACCATAGCAATTATAAACTAATTGTTGAGAGGCAGTGCTTTTAAAACTGTTAGAATTAAGGCTGGATTAGACATACAAATTCAGACTACCAGCTTTTCTTGGAAAATTAGAAGATCTGGCAATGCTGGGCCATGGAAACAACCCATTGGAGCTGAGTGACAGCCGCCTCTTTTAGATGATGACACTTCACACCTGCCACAATCTATTCTTACATCTAGTTGCTTTCAATCTTTTACATTACTGGCCTAGTTCTTTTCTGCATTACTGTTTATGATTTCTGACATACCAGTTTGAGCCAAGATGCACCTATTTATTAGAAGAGCGTTTTGTCTCCAGTAAAGTCGCTTTGGTAATCAACACAATTCTTCACTTTGGGGAAGCTGTATCACTGGGATTGAGAGGGAAACAAGTCCAAAAAGAATACATTTTCTGTTGCAAATGGCCCTGTCCATCTGCAGATAAGCAAAGAAAAAATGAACAGTTGTACAGTGGCAGAGTAACTAGAGTTGGATGCAATATTCTCAAGGGGCAAAAATTAAGCAGCTGATCATGTTCAGTGACAACTGAAGAATCTAGATGGTGATGGAAAGTTCAACCTACAGCAACTGTAGATCAAATAGGTAATGGGGAGCCAAACAGAAAAGAAAAGACTGGCTAAAGCTAAGAAGGAAAACAAGAAGATAACGCATCCCACCTAAGCCATTTCATAGGAATTGGCACGTTTACCAGCCTCTGACTTGGAAACATTAAGAGCAAAAAAGAAACATTCAGAGAGAACAACATAAAGCTGAAATAACCCCTTTCTCCTCCTCGCAATCTTCGGATGTGCAAGCTCGCCCACTGGTTTGATTTGCACTGTTTACTTACATTTTTCTATTCCTCTTACATATTTCTCTCCCACACACAAGATTTTGAGAAGAAACTCAGAGGAAAATATTTTCTTTGCATAATTCTTTCATGCTTTTTCTGAAATAGTATCCATAACACCAACCGAGAGCTCACAGAGAGAACACTTCTGTCTTTGTTCTAGAATGGAGAGGTTTGAATTAAAGGCACAAGCAGCAAAGTGCCAGTGAGACTGGATCAGGCTCAGTTAGGTCCCTGTTGTCCCAGCATCTCTCGCCTGGAGCTCAAATCCTCATGGAGTAAAATGCCAGTGTTCCACACCTTCCAGGCCCCTTCCCTGGACAGGCAGGTGTCCTTAAACCCTTCATAGCGCCCCCTATAGGCTACCCTGGCCCAGATCTGCAGCTAGCTGCCCACCTGGACCAGCCCAGGAAGGCAATATCTCAAGTATTGAAAATTGTCTTTATTACTTCCTTTTATCAATTATCAATCATGAATTCTATTCCTCTTGCTTTCCAAGTTTCAAAGTGGCAATTGAAAGAATATAAGGGAAAGGGTATGTTGATTTGAAGTCAGAAAAGCTATCAGCACTGCTATTGAGCAGCTGTTGAATCTAGGACAGCGAGACTCTCAGAACATTAGTCTCCTTCTTCGGAGAGGACAATGAGGATCACAGTACTAACCTGGAGGGCTGTTCTGCTTACTCCATGGTAGGTAGTTCAATAAATAGGTTGTGGAATCTTAAACAGAGAAGTGGAACATAAATTTCTTAACGTGTTCTATCAATTTGTGTTTGCTTCTTCAAGGACATGACACACACTGAGGTGCCCTAACTGGGCTCAGATTTCCCTTGTGCAAACAGGTCTTTGAAGTCAGTTGAGTGGCTTGCCATCGTCTAGTCTATGAGGTCTTGGGGCAGAACTTCTAGTTCCCTCAGCCCACCTCCAGTCCTACAGGAAAATAAATGGGCTGCAGCAGCCCACAGCACGAAATGTGCAGGCATGCTGCGTGATGATAAAATACATTGTACATTTAAACCCTGTTTGTACTTGGGGAAAAGTCTCCTTTTCTTATGCCTTTAATAAAAATACACATGAAGCCAATCCCAATATATTATCTAGTTCTCAAGTAGGGCCTTTCGGGGATGACAGGATTAGTTACAAGTTAGAGCTGTGAATCTTCAGCGTCTAACTGCCTTTGCTCAGTGAATCTAGACACTATTTTATTTGAGTATCGTCTTGTTTTTCCTAACAGAGAAGATAGGGAGGTTCTTTTTAATTCTCTTTATATTGTAAAAGATGGTGATGCTGGAGAAATACCAGAATCTATATTTTTTACTTGGAAGCAAAATTCACATTCAGCATTCTTAATCTGAAATCCCAAAATGCTCCAACATATGAAACTTTCTGAGCATCAACATGACTCTCAAAGAAATATGCTATTGGAGCACTTTGGATTTTGGACTTTTGGACTAGAAATGTTTAACCTGTAGTTGCGAATATATACCTGACATTCACTGTTGACCAACAGAGTGGGGTAATAAAACCGCACTGATCATACTTTCTTTATGCCTCCACACCCTGCTTCCTGCTTTCTCTCATGTAATATCCTCTGCCTTCACTATTTTCTGAAATGTTCCTATGCATTCCTCAAGTCTCAGTCAGGGACTATTGCCTTCGGGAACCCCTCCTGACTTGCCTGCATCTTACCTTTCCCTTGTATCATCTAAGCCTGTGTTCTTCCCTCCTTCCTTCTCCTGTCCTGACTCAAGGGCAGTTGCCACTTGTCATATTGTTTTGTAACTACTAAAGAGAAGTTTTAACTAGGTGTGGGGGCCCCAGGTCAGCCACCATATGTTATTCTTGAATCTTTAATATTTCGCACAACGCCCGGTGTATAACAGGTGCTAAACAATTGCATGTTGAGAACATTTTGATAAAAAGAAGCGATGGTATTGTTACAGTATTGAGCTATCCCCAATTCCTGGTCTGTGCAGGCCTTCCTATCGGAATATTACCCTTCCTTCTTCAGTCACCAGCCCATATACAGATTGAATGTGGTAATACCTTTGGCAGGCCTTTGTAAAGAGGCCATTAGAGAATCAGAGGCCCTTCTGATTCATTCCCATTAGGGAATCAGAGGCCCCTTTACATGGAAACACCCTGCAGGCTTTTGGAAAATTGCTCCCAATATTGCTCATAGACACCCAGTAATTATTCAGTTAAATAATTAATATAAGTTTTCTATCATACTTGGCTGTAATTCCTAACCCTAATATCTGGCAACATTTTTAAAAGGCTTATAAATTAATATCTTAAATTAAGCCCACTTTATAAATTATACATAATATACAATGTTTAAATGTAGTATATAAATATGAGGGCTGTCCAGAAAGTATCAAGCTATGTAATTGGAAATTAGAGACGTGCGTGGCTGGGTACTTTCCAGATAGCCAAAGAGAGAAAGAGAGAGAGAGAGAGATGTTGCCATGTATAATGTGCACTTTCTTCCCCTTATTTTTCCCATTTAGGGGAAAATATAGTGCACATTATACTGGATAGTACTAATGACATAGCTACATAAATGTTTTTAATTCTTTTACTTATGCTTGTATGTTAGAAGTGTAACTCTAGAAAGCAGTAACGATATCCACATGTAAAATAATGATCTGGAATATGTTAATTGGCTTTGTTGAACTTATAATGAACTTGCAACCAAAGCATTTTCAGCCAAGGAAGAGCAACATTTTTCTCTCTGTACACTTCAGGTGGGAGCTAGCAATCTAGCTGATAGTTTTACAAAAATTATTGGAAAATGTTGAAAGCAATCAGAGCACACTTGAAAACCCAACTTGCTGTGATACCTGGTGGGCTAACCAGCCAACCTCAGCCACTTGATGTGTCAGTAATCAATCCTTTAAGGCCCTAATGAAGAAAGCTGGGACATCATGGATGCAGTCAGCTGGTGACGATTTAACACCAACAGGCAGAATCAAGAAAGCAACCATCGCCCAGGTTTGTGATTAGATCCTAAGATTGAGGAATGGTGTCAAAAACGAAGTGGCTGTGAAATTGTTTAACAAATGTGGAATCAGCAATGCTATGGATAGAACTGAGGATGATGAAATTTACTGAGGGAAAGAAAGTGACTCTTCAGGAGACACCAGCAATATACAAATTGAAGAAGATGACACTTCTAATATTGACAAGGAGGAAGAGCTCTTGGCCTTTATGATACATTAATATTGTAAATTTGTTACCAGTACATAAAATTTCTCATGCGTTGTATCTCTTCTTGTGTTTTGAAATTATTGGTTACATAACATTTCTTTTACCATAATGTGTTTAAAAAATGCTAAAATGCCTTTATAATATGAACCCCCAAGTACCTAAATATTAATAAATAGAAATTTGAATTAAAAATTTAAGAGGAGTGGGGGGGGATGGACAGAGGGAGCATAATTGTTTGGACCATACCTAGGTGCATTTCCCAAGGGTACATGCTAAATCTACTAAGTGTAGAGTATAACCATCTTAACATAATAATTAAGAAAGTATGGTGAAGGCTATGCTAACCAGATTGTTGTATTTCAAATTGTATATAAGACCAGCACATTGTACCCAATAAATGCATTATTGTACACAGCTATGACTTCATAAATTAAATAAATAATTAAATTTTAAATGACAGGTTTTTTTCCTGAAAGTTTGGGTCAAAATGTGGGTACACATTATACGTGGTAGAATACAGTGTGAGTCTGTGTGTGTATGGCTATATAGAGATAGATATATCACATATCTTATGTATGAACTATAAGATATTCTGTAAAGAGAGAGATTATATCTCATATAAACACACACACACATGCCTATGTAGTGCACCATACTCAAGACTTTTTTCTAGAATTATGAGGCAAATATTCCAAAAGTTCTTTTCATGGAGCTATCTACACGACCAATAATTTGAAAAAGCCCACCAGATTTCTGCCTAGACTAAAGGTTTTTTTCTTCAATTCTTTTCCTCACGATCAAAGTCAGGGCAGCACTGTGACACTAGGGCAGCTGGCTGCCAACACCTACAGCCTCACTTGTTGAGGGAGGAACAAATGAGCAGGTGCAGAGTTTTATTTCTTTCATTCAACCCAGACATACAGAAGTGTCAGGAAACTAAGCTCTCCTGCCAAGGTAAGCGACCTGGATATTTCTCCTAGGCCTACGGGCCATCTGACACACCCTTTATAACTGCAAAGAGCCGGCATCCCTGGTTCTCTTCCCCTTCTTTGCTTCCTATGATCTCTCGCAGCTGCCCCTAGGCGCCTTCCTGCCCCTGAGGAACCACACAGCCTCCCACAGGCAAATGGGCAGACCATGGAAAGGTACGATCTTAGGTTCTCACGTTCAAATCTCTTTCCTAGGTCCAGTTTACAAAGACAAGAGGATGGGAAAGAAAATCTCAGCTGTCCAGGTATAGAGGGACCGATTAAATACTTTATAGCTATTGTCCACGTACTGTTCAGTCTTTAAGTATTTTCCTTAAAGGGCTATCACAGTTGGAAAGACATAGTCTCCATCACCAGGTATAATTTTTGTATCCTAAAGAGGTCTCCTCTTTAAATACTTCTTAAAAATCTCCCTCACATCTCCTGCCTACAGAAAGCCAGGTCCTCACGGTGTATGGGAGATGTAACCAATGAACCACACCAGAAATCCCTCAGGTGGCCAGGTGGGGGAGCTCGACTGGGGGGGCTTCCCTTTCTTAATCTCTTCTAGGCCGTGCAGGTGCAGGTGCAGGTGCAGGTAAGGAACCTCTGGAGGAGTAAAGGGAAAGGCCTGGCAGCGAGCATAACCCACGTCTTGGTGGCAGATAGATGTGGGGTGGGGAGCCCCTCCCCCTCCCCGGCCTGCTCCCCTGAACTTCCTTCCCCAGCCCAGGCGTTGCAGCATCCCTCACGCCAGCCTTGGGCAGAAGAGAGGCACAGAACAGGGAAGGCCGTGGTTGTGAGGCTCAGCAGTGGTGGAGAGGGAGGAGGGGGAGGTAAGAGGAGAGGAGCCAGGGGAGGACGTGGAGCGCCCTTCCTGACTGAACTGTAACGCTTAGGGCAAACAAGGACCAGCCGACAGACACATCATTTTTCTCACAGAGGTTTCCTTCTGTCTTCCCACAAGATGACTACTCAGTATTCGAAACAAAACTGTTATTTTAGAGATGAGCTTCAAGAAAATGTTTTAAAAGTCAAAACAAATGTTAAAAAGGGAATGAGTGGTAGCAGTGTCATAGTAAATTTTAAAGAATTTGATGGATGGGAGATGAAGTGGGTCCAACGGCAGGTTTCCCAGGTTTAAAATCTGGTAACACCTTCCTTTTATCTGAATCCAGCAGCTTTTCCGCAGGTAAAAATGAGATGCCCTCGTCAGTAGGAAGTTAGTACACCCTGGGGCAAGTTCCTGTACCAGAGTCCCCCACCCCAGAAGCGCAGCATTCACCTAGGAGCCAGGCTTTCATCCTCTTTCACTTAGTCAAAATCCTCCGGGCTTAACTTTCATTTACTGTTGTTTTTCCTTCCTTGCTTTTGGTGACATTTTCTTTTCACCCCCAATTCCTCCCGAATTTTCCTGTCATTCCTAGCCAGTTTTGTCTTCAGTGGCCCTAACTGGTCTCCGTACTACATTTTCCAAGACCATTTTCTGGTTATTTACCCATTCGCTATTCATAAGGCTCAATTATTTCTGATAATTACTATTTTAATATTTCCTGAATCCAAATCAGGCTCAGGACACCAATAACCTGGCTGTCTCCTAACTGCATTTCATTAACAAATGCATTTCCGTGCAAACCTTATCCCAGACCACCAGTTCTGGCTATTGCTAGTGCTGCATTATTTTTTCTGTACAACTTTCAAACTGTAATTTTTTCCCCCTTAGTCTCCTGACTATCGTTTGATGATTACTCTCCACCTCGCTCCTCTCTCGTCAGCCCAACAGGCTGATTTCGTTCTGGTACACCCACAGATAAATAAACCCAATAACACATAAATCTGCTCTGAGTTCCATCATCTGCCTTCTTTAGGTGATAAAAATAATATGTCTCCCTGGGTATGTGATTGATGGAACAAAGATTGCTTTTAGGAATCAACAAACGCATAAGCAGGGAAAAATAAAAACAAAAAAACTATTTCTGAAAAGCAAGATCGGGACAAAAATTGGATCAGACTTCAGTACCCAAAGAGTTAGATGCTTCTTTAAAGCGATGTGTCCTGGGTAGAGGCACCCGCACCTGCTGTTGCCTCAATTTTAAGTCCATGAAGAGCCCGGGATGGTGATGGATAGGACCTCTGTACCTGGTATACGGACATCCCTGGGGAGGTGGCAGGCGATGATTTTCGTATTTTTAATGCAAGTCCAAAGGATGACACATTTCCTAGCAGGAACATATACTAATAGGTTGGTTGCCTTATTGAAAATGTGTATCTTTTTTTTCTTTTTTTTTATTAATTGATAGCTGTATACAATAATGCAAACATGGGGTACATTGTACTGTTTTCATATACAATTTGAAATACTTTCATCAAGCTGGTTAACATAAATTTCATGTCATTTGCTTAGTCATTTAATTTAAACAGGATTCTAGCAATTCCATGTCAGGGAAAACT
>CAUYQV010039932.1:0-18410 GCA_963574575.1 Galagoides demidoff | reverse complement strand
GCCTGTGGTCCCAGCTACTTGGGAGGCGAAGGCAGGAGACTCGCTTGAGCCCAGGAGTTGGAGGTTGCTATGAGCTGTGATGCCATGGCACTCTACCCAGGGGGACAGCTTGAGGCTCCATCTAAAAAAAAAAAAAAAGTATCCCTCTCTTATGCTTTATATTATTAATTTTTCATAATAATTATACACACTGAAAAGGGCTATGTGGCATAGTTATAAAACCCTAGAATTGATAATAAAACTCTTAGATAAGAAAAACTAGTGTCTCTTTAAATTTTTACATGCTTTTTATTAGGCTAACTACATATTCTTATATTCCCCGGGGCAATTAATATTCTAATCCTCTAAATAGTGTTTTCTGTTGTAGTAGAGCTCTTTGAACCCCAACATCATTGTGAATTCTCAGGCACCGCTAGTGGTCTCTGTGGAATCTTTATCATCACCTGGCTCAAGGGAGTAGGTCCATATTCTTGGTTTGCTATTAAAATGTTACTTAAATAAAATTCTGTTGTACTGAGCCCAAAGTGAAGGAAAGATCAGGCAACTATCTGATTGACTGATGTATTTTCAGAATACAGAATGAGTCATATTGAACATCTATTTTACACAGATCATATTTATTTTGTATATTGTTCCAAGAGCTAAATACATGAAGCACTTTTATAAGAAAATCACTGAATGTTTCAGGGCAAAAGAGCTGAATAGAAACCTCAAAAGTGATGACTTTTGACTTCCTCTGGTTCTCACTTGATGTGTGGCCTTACGCACATCATCACAAATTAAGGGGAAGAAAACTGGCTGTCAGGATGGACATTTACCATGTACCCCTGAAATGTCCATATGATGCTATCATGATAGTGTAGAATGATAGAACTATTTTGAATTCAGAAGACAAAATAACCTCTCTTTGGTTTACTACTTGAGCCTTGCGCTGGAGTTTAGATGCCATACTTTCCTAACCAAATCCACTCCACGTAGAATACAATACACTTTCCACCCTTCCCTAGGCTAAGAAATTTTCTGTCCTCATAATCCTTAGATCTCCATATCCTAATGGGCAATTAAGCATGTGACAAAAGTGGATCTTCCAGTTTAGCAAAGTGCAATCACCCGTATCTGAGCACTTCAGGGTGAACTCACTTTAATTTTATTGTCTTTAAATTGTTGTTCTCCCATTTTGGAGTAGAGAATCCAAAGCCTCTGTGATACCAAACTTAAGTTGGGAGCTCAACGTCACAAATAGTTTCCCTTCTGAAACTCCAGGCAATTTTGAGTGACCCAAAATTTGGTTGAGGCTCAGTATAGCCAACCAAACACTTCCTGAGTGAATTTTATAATCTATAAGATCACACATTCCCCCATTGAATAATAAAGCCCTAGCATGGAGGCTTTTATTTATCTTTATATTAACTATAGTGTCATGTAGAGTGCATTGTCACAGCCATTTGCTGTATTAAAAGTATCTCCAAGAAATGTGACTGCTATAATTGCATTTCCATCAGTTTAATATCTATTTGATTTGCATTCTGGCAAAAATAAGGGGCATAGGTACTCCAATCACATTTCTTTGGTAACGATCCAATAACTTGCATTTGTCAAACATCTCTGAGTGATGGTGGTACAGAATCAAACCAGCTCACTGGTGCCTAATAAACTGTACTTCTGGTCTAGGGTCCAGCATCATCAAAATTCTGTGTTTTGTTGTCATTGTTATTTGTTTAAAGAATCTAAAATAAAATCCGTTATGATACTGTGACTTTGTTCGAAGTTCTATTACTACACATTTTCACAGTTTTGGTTACCACCAACTTCTTGGTAAAACAATAAACACCCCCTGCTAAAAAAAATTTTATATGTATACACATATGTAAATTATGTATGTATGCATATATGGAAAAGAAAGCAAAAAACTAAAAAGCTTACCCAAATTGGTTTGTTCTGTTATAAGGTTTCACTGTGGTCTGGTTTTATTGTGTTATGGGAATATAATCTATTAATGATAAACTTATTCTATCAAGGCATAAACTAACTTTTCAGGATTCTTGTCTGAAACTCCTCCTCTGCTTGCAATCACAGCTGCCTAATGATAAATGTATGACAGTTAAATATTAATGTTCCACATAAATGTAATATGGAAAACAAGCTGAAGTTAAATAATATATCTTATGTGGCTAAAAAAAAAGCGGGTTGGTGATCCACCAATTGAAGTAAGACAAAAACAAAGCAAAAGAAAAGCAACTCAAAAGAGCCAGGTGGAGAGAGGATTGTTTGGCTAAATGTAGTTTTGCCTGTATCTTTCCACCATTTAGTAAGTGAAAAACTTTTTTATTCAAACTCTTTTCCTACAAAAGCTTTGGGAAAGCCCAATTTTTTGTCTATGTGGCACTTTATATTTCCAAATAGCTTCTTAGCCAGCCTTTCGTAATATGCTATGTGGTCACTCAGTTTTTCACAGTTTTGAATGTGAGGAAACTGATATAAAGGTTAGATGGCTGGTTTTAGTTAATTAGGAATCCCTCAAATTTATGTGCTGACTTGGGCATCTTTAAAAAAAATCCATTTGGCTGGGCATCCCTAGCACAGTGGTTACGGTGCCAGCCACATGCACCCAGGCTGGCAGATTTGACCCTAGCCCTGGTCAGCTAAACAACAATGACAACTGCAACAAAACAATAGCTGGGCGTTTTGGCTGGCACCTGTAGTCCCAGATAATTGGTAAGCTGAGGCAAAAGAATCTCTTAAGCTCAGGAGTTTGAGGTTGTGGGCGGTGCCCGTGGCTCAGTGACTAAGGTGCCGGCCCCATATACCGAGGGTGGCGGGTTCAAACCCTGGCCCCAGTCAAACTGCAACCAAAAAATAGCTGGGCGTTGTGGCGGGCACCTGTAGTCCCAGCTACTTGGGAGGCTGAGGCAAGAGAATCGCTTAAGCTCAGAAGTTGGAGGTTGCTGTGAGCTGTGTGATGCCACGGCACTCTACCAAGGGTGATAAAGTGAGACTGTTGTCTCTACAAAAAAGAAAAAAAGATAGAGTTTAAGCTTGCTTTAAGCTGTGAAGCCATGACACTCTACCGAGGGCCATATAGTAAGACTCTGTCTCAGAAAAAAAAAAAATCCATGTGTGAATGTTAGAATCTGAGCTAACTACATAAATCCAGCCTTTGTGAATGTGATCATCTGGGAAGGCAAACATTTCCATTGCTCTGGCAATCTTTTGGCACATTGGACATGGTTTAATTGTTTGCAAACTTCAGTGATCAAGTTAAATTTGTGTTGTTTATCTCTTACTTATTTGGTGATAGACTCCATTCCCCCGACAAAGCCTTCCCTGTTCTCTCTCTGCTTCTCAGACTCCTTCTCTGTACCCAGTCAGCTGCCCTGGTGTGCTAGGGGTAAACTGAAAGGAGATCCTATGGTTCATTCATAGTCAGTCCCCTGCCCCGCACAAACTAAGACCTCAAATAAACCTAGCTTGTTGAACTAACTAGCTAATTGACTAGAGAAATTAAGATTCAGATGATAAAAAAGAATGATGAATAACTAGATGGCCTCCTACATGTTCACTGCTGTATGTGAGTATGTCTTAGGGTGGGGCACTGTTATATGGGATGGTTAAGAAGGACATGAAAGCCCCTGGGGTTACACATGTCATCAGGACGACCATGAAAAGCTAGAGATACTGGGGATGACCTGATCATTCTTCCTCTTTGATTAAAGTGGATATTCTTTAACACCACCACCACAACAAAACTACTTATTAAAATATGATATTTTTTCTAAAATGTTTTTAATGTTTAAAAATGTTCTCCCAAGTTTTATGATGCCATTTGGGTGTGACTATAGTGTTCCTTAAAACATCCTTCAGGGTCCCGTGGGTCTCCATATTTCTTTTCCCTTTACCCAGATGTCATTCCCATTTGTGTTGCATCGTGAAACGTAAGTGAGAAAGTAAGTTGGAGACCTTCTCATTCACTATCCTGAAGCTCGCGTTTCTATTCCTTGTGCTGGGGGGCCCGCAGCTCAATTGCACATACCTCCCTCCTCAGGGCCCATCCTTGCTTCCCGGGACTGTTCAACCAGGTCTGACATGGCTGCCCAATTATATTGTCAAAAATCATTTTTGTTTTACCCCAAGCACAGGTAGAGACTGAATAAAAGGTAATGAAAGAAGAATCCTGCCCAGAACCACAGGCACAAGTCCCAACAGGGCCCGTGGAGAGAAGCCTGTGGCAGGAAGCATGGCTTTCGTGTCCCCACCTCCACACTCAGCTCAGCCATATGGATTGGAAGGAAAATCACCCCCGACAAAAGCCCAGAAGCCGGACGTTCTTTTGTCTGTTTACAGTCCCAGCCCAAACTGTTAATCTAGAGAAAGCACACTGCCTTTCTAGGCCTCCCGATGGCTGCTACTGCTCAGGAACTCGGGGTGTTCTTCCCTCTGCAACAGGCCAGGGCGAAGGGGCGAGCAGGGGCCAGGTGGCCAGGAAGGCTCCCACGGTTCAGAAAGCCGGTCCACCCCGGGGCACCCCTCCTCTCTCACCAGATGTGCAGGCAGCTGAGGGTGGCAAAGAGAATTCCCGCGACGAAGGCCAGGGGGATGGCCAGGAACACCGTCAGGAACTTGTACAGCACGTATTTGCTGATTTCAAAGAGGGCATGGCTGCAGATCCACACTTTGTCAAAGGAGTGCGTAGTCATCGGCTCTGCGATCACATCCTCGAAGCCCACCTGCAGAGAGAGGACGCAGGGACCCCGAATTGTCACCCAACCAGCTGCCCCCTCCCCCCGGGAACTAGGAGCGCTCGGGGCTGGGAAAGGAAGGACATGGTTGGGGTGTCCTCACCAGAATTTGGCTGAGAATTCCCAGCTAGGCAGACAGCCCGGAGGCAGGTGGGCCGGGGAAGGGTGCGGATCTCCTACCCACCAGGCAGACGCGTCGGCCCGGGAGGTGCTGGGCGGAGCAGGGGCTTGGGCCAGCCCCGGGCCAAGGTTACCTCCCGTCCCGGGCTTCACCTTGAGCTGCGAGTTGAGCCGGTGGGGATCCCGGTCCTGGCCCGAAGCAACGAACTTCTCGGGGTCTCCGTAGTCGACGCCGCTGTGGTGGCTGTAGGAGTCGTCGTCCATGAAGAGCTGCACGTCCGCTTTCTCCGTCTCCAGCCCCATCGCGGTGCTCGGTGCGCGGCCGCAGCGGCCCTGCTGGCGCGGTGCGGCTCCGGCGGGCGCAGCCTCCTCTTCCACTCTCTCCGGGTCCCGCCCCGCCTCGCCTAGCCTCTCCCCTCGCCGCCCGGGCGGCGACCGCTTCCCGCTGCGGCTCCGGCTCCCGGCCCCCGGCGACCCGAGCCCCGCCCCGCCCCGCCCCGCCGCGCCGGCCGCACAGCCTCGCCATGCTGCAGAGAGCTGCCACCCAGCCTGCCCCGACGCGTCACATCCCGGCCTGCCGAGGCGGGAAGCCTTCAGCAGGACCAGGAGGGCCTCCTGGGTCGCACAGCGCGACGCCCAGGCTGCGATGCCTCAGAGGCCCAGAGCAGGCAGGTGGCCCCACGGAGGATGGACTTACTGCAGGGAGGCCGCGCGGGGCACAGAAACAGGTCTGCGCGCACCTGCTGGCTCTGGGCGCCAAATATGCTTTGGCCCGGGGTACTGAGCAGTGGGAACCTCAGCTGCCTGGTTCATAAAACAGAAACCGTGGCACCTGCATCAGAGTTGGGTGAAAATTAATTTCATGTAAACCCCTTATTACATGGCCCCTACCATACAGTAAGCTTCCAATCAACATTGTTGCTGCTGCGCTGTGAGGGAAGGAGCCGCCACGTGCTTCATGGTTGGGGGAAATGCCCCGCCCCGAAAGCACCTAGGGACCCCACATGAGTGTCAGCTATTCTGCTATTGGAGTGCACAGAGTGTGGGAGTAGAGATGGATAGGTGAGCCCCCTGCCCCTGGAGTTTGTACCTTCTTGTCCTCAGGTCAGATATTCTTTTTTTCTAAGTTACAACTCTTTGTTTACCTTCGAGTCAGACTCTGTTGAAACATTCAGGAACTTCTAAGATGCTGTCACATCTGATGAAACCTTGTAGGAACCATGTCAAAGCCACACTGGCATAGATGAGTGGACTCGCTGACTGCTCGCTCTAAGGCTTTAAGAAGGGACAGGTTCGCATAAAGGGCCTTAGCGTCTGGTCGCCCTAGTCGTGTGCTTGGAGAGGAAGGGGACTTCATGAAAATGGACAAAAGCAAAATAACGGGTTTTAGACTTGAGGGGGTTCTTGCACCTTGCTCAGTGCATTCTACGGAATATAGCGTATTGGAGCTTGCTGCACCTAACAAATATGCTTATGAAAGCCAGTTTGAAGAATGGCTTCTGAAAGAAAAAAGACTATTTTTGAAACAATAAAAATTCCAAAACAAACAACCAAAAAAAAAAAAAAGAACAGGAATTGAATGGGAAAATGTTTGGGGGCTAAAAGTCAATGCTTCTAATAAGCTTTTTCTGCAGCTACTGCTTAGTATGAATGGAAGCGTTGTCACCCTGTAGGGTGTTACAGGGGTGACTCTCATGGCCATGGTGCCCCTCTCCTCCTAGATGTAGGTCTACTGCCCATTTCCTTCTTCCTTCCCTTCCTTTTCTTTCTCAATTTCATTTATGCTCAATTAATTCAAAGGGATGACTTAGATGTTCTCCTGATTGCCTTTTCTGTACTTCCCTACCTCCTCCACTCTCTTGTCTGATCTGATAAGAATTAGGACTCTTCTAGAATTCTTGTCCAACAATTGTTCATCAGAGTAAAGAGAAGACATGAATCTAGTAGGGCATCCTTAACATTAATTATGAGGAAATGGCAAAGAAGAGATAGTTTACAACCAATAACTCAATGTAACAAATAAAAAAATAAACTAAGCAAAAATTATCTTCCTAAAAATTATAATCCCAAATTTCAAGCCCCGAAAGAAAGTCATTCCCATACTACTAGGGTGGGCTGACACAATGGTTCAAATCTGATATTAGAATTATAAAATTTTTTTTATAAAAATAGTACAATTCTTCACCTACTGATCACATTTCCATTTCCAGTGGGATGGATTATTAGGATCTATCACAAATAACTGACTCTTATTTTTTTTTTCCAGGCAGTGAAGCTGTAAGGCCAAAAAGAAGGGGAAATCAACATGGTCTTAATAGTACAGTTTAGATTATAGATTCATTTGGAAAATGATAGGCATTTATGAAAATGAGTCTCTAAAACTTAAGCTAAATAATGAAACTTATGTAGATTTGTTGTATGTGGTATTGAACTTAAAAGGGGAAGATTCATTTGTTCATCAAGTTAAAAATTGTTACAATAGCTTTGGTTGTTCTCAAGTGGCTTAAACCAGAGTGATTCCCACAGCATATGGGATCCAGCCCTTCCCAGCTCAATGGGAGATTTCCCAGGAAGAGGGAAAGAGAGGAGGTGGGCGGGAGCTAAATGGCTGAACACATTCTCCTATCTCCCAGACCACTAGGTTACTCTCCAATATGTCCCTTGGTCCGCCCCTCTTTAAGTTCCCTCCAACTCACAGAAATAAAAACAACTTATAATAAATTCATAGAGGTGTATTTATCTTCTGACTGTTATTATTTATCATGCTTCTGATAAGAGGGCTGGTGTTTAGATGGTATATTCATATGCCTGGGGAATAACAACTTGATAATGGATTAGTATTTGCGAATAGGAAAGTTTATACCATCTTGTTCCTCATGCCTTTCAGCACAGTGTCTAAGAAAGTTTGTTAATTTTCTGCTTCATTGAGAATTACATGTGAATCATCTTATGAATAAAAATATCTAATTTTTTCCTTTAGAGACTTTTTTTTCTTTTTTCAAACCACAAATGTGTCATCTTTTTTCCTTTATACCTTACATTAGTTTTAGTCAGGGATTTGTTTTGCAAACTGCCTTGGTGTTAGCTGGTTATTAATGAAAATACAGTAATTATAACTTCTTGATCTCACCCTGTGATTTAGTAATATTTAAAGCATGTGGACTGAGCCAGGTTTCTCAGCCTCAGCATTACTGACATTTTGGACCAGATCTTTCTTCATTGTGAGAGGCTCTCCAGCACATTGGAGGCTGTTTAGCAACGTCCCTGCGGCCTCTACCCACTAGATGCCAATAGTGCTTCTCACTCACGACAAACAAAATGTTTCCAGATGTTGCCAAATGTCCCCTGGGGGGCAAAATCACCTTTGCCCTACTTTCCAGGCTGAGAACCACTGAATAAGCCAGTGTGGTGTGAATGAGAAAAATTATGTTCCAGTTCTTTATTTGTAAACCCATGCTTAATAGAAATCCCAGGATTGTAATACCAACTTATTAGAAATTCTAGGGCTTTTTGAAATGAAACTTCAAGATACTTGTACATCATGTGAAAATTTCAGAAGAATCCATTATCATGGATTAATTACAAATTTTCAATACAATGCTGGTGTTATTCAAGGGATATGTATACCACCACCAAGAAATCAAAAAGAAGCAACTGTCAGGTCCAGTCTACCTTGCCGGCTTCCTAATACTTTCCTCACAAAGGTTGGAAGTATTTTAGTGATTATATCTGAAAAATATAGATCTGGAACTTCTTGACCCATAAGATTCTATCTTAGAGATCTACAGTTCACAGGTTTTTGACAATCATCAGCAACTGAATAGCTTTGGCAAGTTTTAGGTGACCCTAACTGAGACGTTCACTGACTTGTTAGTGGACCAGCCAGGCAGTTGCTTACCAAGTCCTTTAAACATACCTTCCTCGCCTTGCTTACTGTCAACAGGGACAAAGTTTGAGAGATTCAGAAAGATCTGCATGATCCACTCTCTGTGTGGCACAGTGGGTTTTGCATAAACTGGTCCCTTGTCTCTGCTCCTTCTTTATCAATGCATCTTTTCTTCTCCTTCCTCCTCAGCCCTCACCCCTACTGTCCCCCCCAAATGACAATACAGAGGGCAGACCCCACAAAGAAGTTTAAAGAAACAGATTAAAAAATACATGTTATTAAAGTTATTCAATAATCAACTTTGTGCAATGGTGATTGTAGGCGTTCAATAAAAGTTTGTTCTTTTTTTTTTCTTACTTACCACTTGTCTTTTTGTCCATATTTTATGGAAAATAAGCCTTGTACCAGTGAACCTGGGAATTTTTAGTTTAATGTTAAGGCACCGTGGGTTGTTTGTAATTGGTGCCAGCTTGACTTTCTGTTTCAAGATCACCTGCTCTGGCCAGAAACCTCTCTTCATACACACAAATTTCCAGTATTAACTTTTGCTTGGGATGCTTGGCTATTAGTAATAAATGAGGAAGATGGGATACTCTTGAAAATTCTATACACATGATTAGAACTGATAGGATAGGTCATTCCAGTCTCACTCAAAACAATGTATGACAATTACTTTTAGATTTACTTTATCCTGTTTTCCATAAGTAAAGGATGTTCCTGTTTAATCTTTTGAGTATCCCATTGATTTCTGAAATACTGTACTATAAATAAGACATCTCTCTAAGACTTTGATATTTTATCTTTCTGGAACATGAAATAAGCATTAATTAACTTTTGGCGAGCACTAACTTTCGAGTTAAACTCTTAGTAAGTACAACTTCCTCATTTTCAAGTAGAAACATGATTTCACAAAACCCGCAGAGTTAAATGTTTTCCAAGTACCAATTGAAATACATGCAACAAAATTACTAGTTGCTCAAACAACAAATCTGGACCTCTTTTGGCATTTGATTTTGTACAAAAAAATTATTAAAGCTCAGTTTGAAGTTGTGGTTTCTATACAAATTTTTCTTTTTGCAAATGTTATTCTATTTCCATTTATAGTTAATGCTAATTAAAAAAAATAACAGCTAATCTGCATTTGCTGAAAAAAGAATGGAAAGATTTTTAAGAAACAAGTTTTAGCCTGATTGTGTATTTCCAATAGAAAAATACGAGCAAAAGTACAGAATGCTTTCCACCTGGGTCTTGTAAATTACTGTTTTGGTGTCCATCAGGTGACCTTCAGTGCTTGAGAGAATCATTTATGAGTAAAGAGCAAAGGAATCCCAGTGCACAAAGCAGATGGAAGACTGGGTTGCTGCCAAGGGGCTGGGCAGAAGAATTTTTAGATTATATTTTTCTATCAATAAATATCTGGGAAGAATTTTGTTTCCAGAGAGTTTGCTAAAAAAAAAAAAAAAGTTAGTTTATTTCTGTTCCATGGTTACATAAAACTTAAGGCCAATTTCTACAATATATAAAGGCATAAAATAAATCAGGCAACTTTGGTATGTGTAGTATCCACTCTTTCTGAGTCACTGATGCCCAGTTAGGCCCTCCCTGTCTGCCAATTGCTTATTGAGATTTTGGCTTCTTGTTTAAAATAGCTTGAGAATTGGATCTAAAGGTAGATAATGAAAAGTTCCTCTAGTAAATACAACATAAACAGGATTATTGACATTCTTGAGTGTCTAAATGAGGTCATTCTTCTACCGTCGAACAATTAGAAAAGGGATAAATGTTTTATTTCAAAAGCAAATTTAGTAGATGTTTGTATTTTCTTAAAAAAAGAGAGAGGGAAGGCAAAATCCTTTGAAGCATTCAGAACATTCTCATCATGCCAACCTCAAAACAAATGACAACTTATTTATTGAAATATGCACAGTTTTCTACAACATTTGTAACTATGTTACCATCTTGCTTTGGGGAAATGATAACAATTATTTACCAAATAGAGAGAGTGACCCCCCCACCTTAATAATAGTGAATGAATATAAAGTTCTGAATGTCATGTATTATCAGCCTACATACATGTTTATATGATTACACATTTTACTAAAATGTATGCTTTCTTCTTTTTTAAAATTATTATGGACCTTGGAAACTCTTGGATAAACAAGTCGCTGGAAATAAACTTAGATAGTAAAACACTGTGGTCCTGAAAAAACTGCACACTACTTTATTTGGAAATAGTAGAATTTGCAGAATGTTGTTGTAAAGGGCATGCTACTCAAATTACTCGGTTCTGAAGACTTTTACTATGAAAGCAAAGTATTTTCTGAAGGAGTAGAGCACAAATAGCTAAATGTCTGGGGCAAAAAATAGAGTTATTATTTTATCATTTTGGAAAAGTCTTTCCAGTTTCACCATGTATGTAATACAAGTCATTTTCGTTTAGAAAATGGCATAATAGAAGACGTGAGAGCTGGCAAATGAATGACTGACAGATTTTAATTGTTTGAAACTACAGAGTATTGATTATCTCTCAGAGTTGGACTGTCTTTTAGGAAAATAATAAAATTTAGCAGTAAGCTTCTTTTAGCTGTAGAGCGAAGTTTTAGAATATTAAAACCCACTCTAAAAGCTCATAAGCGTGTGCTCCTGCCATAGATCTTATTTTCCCCTAAATTTCTTCAGGGTTTTTTCTTTTTCTTTTGTTTTTGCTTGTTAGTTTTTTCCTTCCAAGTGTTTGCATGATAAAAATCCCTTTTCCTCTTTTTCCTCCTTTTCCCTCCTGTCTCTTTTTTGCTTTCTTGTTTTCTTTCCTTCCATAATGCTATTTTTCCCATTCAGAATCTTGCCCAGTCACAGTAATCTCAGAGTTAGGAAGAACTTGGAGGGTGTGATGAAACCAGCCATGAATGTTCGTAAGTGGCCATATGGACTCTGCTGGTATATTTTAGCAATGGAGAATTACTTTATAAAGCACCCCAAATACCACTTTTAGATGATTCCTCATTATTTTGTGCTAGGATCTATCTCTCTGAAATTCTTTCTATCAGACAATCATCATTTGCCTTCTCTCTGCCTTATGTAGTTTTTTAAGAAAAAGTTGCTAGATGTCAGCCCTCGAAGTGTGTAAAGGTAGTTTTTAAACACCACCTCCCATTTCCACTGAACCCCTTTTCTAGCTGAACGGATCCATTTTTTTTTTCAGTTGTTACTCGTGTGTCACTTTTTCCAAATATTTTTTGTCATTTTCTTTTTCTTTGACCCTCTTCCAATAGCTGAGAAGTCACACCCAAAGTGCTGCACCTGGGCTGGGGTCTTAGCAGCAAAGGGTAAAATAAGAAAGCTTTGTTACTTTCTTTTTATGTATCTCTAGGCTGATGTTTCGGCTGTGCAGATTCATTGGAAATTATGATTTTAATTTGTTTGTGTCTTCTGTATTTTGATTAGGACACACTGCTAGTATTGAAGTAATTGATGATTCGAGCCTAGAAAAGCAACTATAATATTCCTATTACATTTTCATCATGCTTTTGGTTGTTTTCTTATTTTTGACACTGTTTTCAGTGCACAACTTTGCTGTTCATCTGTGGTTTGTTTCGACCTTTATCTGCCGTCACTGGGGAGATGTTGCATAAGGTGGAGTCGAGAATACAGGACGGATTCTGATTTCATGACTGAGAGTACCATCTATATGCTGATGGGTTCTAAATGTATTATTCTAGCTGTACCTGTTTCTAAGCTTCAAATTACTATCTCCTCTTGACAGCTTTGCTATCTCAATTTCCCTGTATCCAAACCTAGCTCTTGATTTTCATCTTCAGATTTGGTTATTCTCTGGTCACATAGTTGGTCAAACTCAAAACCTAGGCACCAGCTTTAATTCTTTCCCTCATTGCCTCCTCCCCTATCAGGCCTGTAACTTCTGCCTCCACAGTTAGGGCTTTCCCCATCTCTCATCGTCACGTCCCCTCCCGGATGTGAGTTCAGATCCCACTTGCACCGACTCAGGAAGCTCTGCGTCTGACTACGCTTCCTCTCTTCTCTGGTAAATTGGCGATTGCATATAATGGCCCAAAGATCTTGTCACGGTGAATAATTTAATGAGCATCGCTGTGGAGGGGCAAGATATATACACAGAGGAGTGACAAAATCATAAGTATACAGCTCACTGGGTTACCACAAGGAAAACACAGTCTGTAACCTCCACTCAGATCAAGAAATAGAACATTACCAGACCTTCGAAGCCTGTCTCAGGGTCTCTGTCAACAGCCACATCCTCCTCCCCCAAAGTAACTCTGATCCTAGCCTTCAACAGGAAGCATTCAATTCGCCTGTTCTAAATTTTACATGAAGGGGATCATGCATGCTACTCTCTATTGTATCCTGTCCATTTCAGTAAGCACAATTGTGAGAGTCATCCACGTCCTGTAGTAGTAGTTCTTTTATCTTCACTTCCTTTCTTTACTAAATGAAATGTCATCGTATGAAAAAAACCCACAAATTTATTTATTCATTCTCAGGTTGACAGAATGTGGGTGGCTTCCTGTTTGCGGCTGCTACGAATAATACTACTATCAACATTTCCGAATATGTCTCCTGGTGCAGATCTAAACATGTCTGTTGGGCTTATATCTAAGAGAAGATTCACTAAGTGAAAGGGTAAATATGTGTTCAGTTGGAGCAGGTACTTCCAATTTTATAAAGTGATGATATCAATGAATTTATATTCTTACCAGCAGTGAATGCGAGTTACAAGGACTCCCCATCCTCAGCACCTATACATATGACTTTGACTTTTAAACAGCAAAATAATAAGAAAAATTAAATAATTCAACAAGAATAGAAAATAGTAAGGTTGGCAATGTCTAGTCTAAAAGGGGACAGATCCCTGCTGTCATTTTAAACTCATGAGGTAGATAAAAAGCAAAATAGGGTGCTGAGTTGAGAATGATGTTCTTTCCAAGGGGTGGGTCACTGGCAAACACACACTCTCAGGAAAACGCAAGGGCCAAAATAATCAACCATGCTAAAATGTCTCTTTGGGGAATGAAAAATGCACTCATATCTACTCTACGTGCCTCTTCAGAAGAGACCATATCAAATGCAAGAGGAAACATTTTGCTTTATAAATTGTCTTTTAACACATCTTAAGAGTCAGTAGATTGTTTTGCTCTGAGTGTGTTTGTGCAGACGGTCTCGCAATTCTTCATTTACCTGTTGCGCCTTCTGTTTCTCTTGTCTTTACTGCTTCTTTAGTCTAAGTTACTCCTCTGGCCTTCATCTTCCCCAGGCGTATATATTCTCCTTTAGCTTTACTGCATGAACTTTTTAAAAAATCTGTACCACATTTACAAATCTACAATTTTGCTGTGTAGTGATGATACTTGTGAAATACATATTTAATTTCTTAATGATTCTGGTTAACCTTCATGATGTAGAACCAACATTAGCATCTTAGGTTGAAATCAAAACATTTTTGAAAGTAAAAGGCGGTGGCTCGGCGCCTGTGGCTCAATCGGCTAAGGCGCCAGCCACGTACACCTAAGGTGGCGGGTTCGAATCCCCAGCCCGGGCCCGCCAAACGAACAATGATGGCTGCAACCAAAAAATGGCCGGGCATTGTGGCGGGCGCCTGTGGTCCCAGCTCCTTGGGAGGCGGAGGCAGGAGACTCGCTTGAGCCCAGGAGTCGGAGGTTGCTATGAGCTGTGATGCCATGGCACTCTACCCAGGGGGATAGCTTGAGGCTCCGTCTCAAAAAAAAAAAGAAAGTAAAAGGCAGGAGGTACAATGGATCATTACAGCAGGACAACCAACTTACACAAAGATTGTCCTCAGCAAATCAGGACCTTTTGCCATCTTAGCTTGATAATAATCTTAAGATCATTTTCTTTCTTTTCCAGGGACTATGAGTGGTGGACTCACTAACCTGGATGTCCTAAAGACATCCAAGGGATTTTTCAGGAGAGCAAGAAAAAGGAGAATTTTCCTAAAGAGGACGGTATAGTGGAAAAAAAATCCACGAGTTTAGAGTCAGTATTTTTTTTTCTTTTTTGAGACAGAGTCTCCCTCCGTCAGCCTGGATAGAGTGGCCTGGTGTCATAGCTCACAGCAACATCAAACTGCTAGGTTCAAGCAATCCTCTTGCCTCAGCCTCCCAAGTAGCTAGGACTACATGTGCTCACTATAATGTCCATCTATTTTTTTTCTGTTTTTAGTAGAGATGGGGTCTCATTCTTATTCAGGCTGGTCTCAAACTCTTGGGCTTAAGCAATCCACCCTCCTTGGCCTCTCCAAGTGCTATCGTCTGAGCCACTGTGCTTGGCCTAGAGTTAAGTTTCAGTTCCTATTCCAAAACTTACCAGCTGGATAACTTTGGTTGTTAGTAATCCTCTCTTATCCTTGAGTTCTCCATTGTCAATGGTTATAATGTAAGAATGAAACAAAATGCCTAAGAAAATATTTAGCTCTGTGATTCCAGGAAAAGATATTTAATAAAGTTTAGTCTTCTCAGAGGGTCAATGCTTGTAGGTAAGGAGACAACCAAAGGGAGGGAATAAAGTCTGATTCTCTCATCTAACTCACTCAATGTTACTTACCCCTTTTATATTTTCTCCAAATACATTCACATTTGCTCCTAAGAACTGTCCTGTGAGACAAGCAGGGCAATTTCTATTAACCCACATCAGAGGCAAAGAAACTGAGGCTCAGAGAAGTTCAAAAGTTTGACCAGGTCTCCATGACAATTGAGTGCTAGGTCCTGGATATAAACCCAAGTTTCTTAAGACTCAGCCCAGGACTCCTCCAGTGAGATATTACACTGATTGTAAAGGAATCTTTTTTTTTTTTTTTTTAAGAGACAGAGTCTCACTTTGTCACCCTCAGTAGAGTGCCATAGCATCACAGCTCACAGCAACCTCCACAGTTCTTGGGCTTAGGTGATTCTCTTGCCTCAGCCTCCCGAGTAGCTGGGACTACAGGTGCCCGTCACGATGCCCGGCTATTTTTTTGTTTCAGTTTGGCCCGGGCAGGGTTTGAACCCACCACCCTCGGTATATGGGCCCAGCGCCCTACTCACTGAGCCACAGGTGCTGCCCAATTTAAAGGAATCTTTTAATAATAAAATATTTAAGGTGTATGCTTGTATGATATGCAAGATGGTTTTATTCTTTGACACAAGTGAGTTGTTGATTATAGTTCTGGAAGTGCAAAGATAAAATCACTAATCCTTTATTATCCACATCTTAATTACACATTTAATGGTTATTCTCAAACAAATGTCCAGTTCTGCTGTTGCTTTCTCCTGAATACTATGTCTATAAGTGCCTCAGTTTTCTTTCAACCCTCTTCAGGGAGAGCATTGTACTATGGGAGTGCTGATAGTGTATCCAAATGGAACTAATCATTTTAATCTGTGATTATACATATATAAATTATTTCAAAGGCAAATAAAAAGTGAATTGTGGATAATTATTGTTTAGTATTTTTATCTACTAACTTCTTCAACTGATAGCACCAGTATCAATCTGAGAAACTTGGATAGTCAGGACTTTGCTAGTTCTTTAACAACAAAGGCAAGTGAGGGTCAGGGGGAGGCAGGTGGATAAAGTTCCAAGTGAACGGGAGTGGCACGTGCCTCTCTGAGGGGAGTGGGCTGACCCAGGAGTACCGGCCAGGAAACAGCCACCCACATTGCTGCAGGTTCTCTGCAAATAGTTCTGAAATTCCTCAGGAAAAAATGAACTAAAATAATAGAGAGAAACATATGTACTTTGTATGATATGGAGAAAGGGTTAAAATGAAAGTTGGAATCCATATGGAATCTTTTTTAAATGACATTTTTATTAAGCTATAAGTCATATATCATCTGATTGACAAATTTAATGTGTGCAATTTAATAGTTGTCGTGTAGTGACAGAGTTGTACAACTGTCAGTTACCACAATAAATTTTAGGATATTTTCATTACCCCCAAAAGAAATGCAGTACCCATTAGCTATCACTGATCTTTCCATCTTATTTGGTCCTAGGTAACCACTTAGCTACTTCTTGTCTTCATAGATTTTCCTAATTTGGGAATTTTACATAAACAAATTCACATAATATGTTGTCTTTTGTGACTGGAATCTTTCACTAAGTGTAATGTTTGCAAGGTTTATCCATTTTGTGTTACACATTTGCACTCCCTTTTTATTGCTAAATGATACTTCCTTTTAGTATTGTTTTATTCATAAATTAATAGCATTTGCTTTTTTCCACTTTTGGTTATATCAATATGAAATAATGCTGCTATGACCATTTGTATATGAGTTTTTATGTAGACACATTTTCGTTTTCCTTTAGTGTATACCTGACAGTCAAATTGCTGGGTCATATGTTAACTCTATGTTTAATCTTTTGAGGAATTGCCAGACTGTTTTTGAAAGTGGTTGCAACATTTGATTTCACCACTGGTGGTGTATGAGGGTCAAGTTTCTCTATATCCTCATCAAATCTTTGTTATTATCTGTCTTTTTAATTATATTCATCCTAATAGTTGTGAAATGGTGTTCCATCAATTTATGTTTTCCTGATGACTAATTATAGATTTCATTTTTTAAATTTCTGTAATTAAGAAAGTACAGTGGTTTTTCAAGAGAAGATAGAAAAATGGCCAGCAAACATATGAAAAGAATGCTCTACATCACTAATCATCAGGGAAATGAAAATTAAAACCACAATGGGTAGGGGTAGCTTTTATAATGCGTAAGTCAGTGCTATTATTGTGTCCATCACCCAAATAGTGTCCATTGTACCTCTTTCCTCCTCCACCTCACCATGTCTTGATTTCCAAAGACTTTATTTCTCTCAGTGTTCATGTGTGGCCATCAAGTAGTTTCAAATTATTAGAGAGTTCATGCAGGGTTTGTTTTCCCATTCCTGAGATACTGCACTTAGGGTAAGGGTCTCTGATTTCACCTAAATTGTTGCCAAAAATGACATTAGTTCATTCCTTTATATAGTTGAATAGTACTCTATGGCATGTATGTGTGACTGTATGTATACACACACACAAAATGACATTTTGCCAATCCATTTGTGAATCGATGGGCACAATTGATTCCACATCTTTATGTTTGTAAATTGTACTGCAATGCAAAAATTTGAGTGCAGATGTCTTTTGGATTAAATTATATCTTTTCCTTTAGGTAAATACTCAGTAGTGGGATTGCTGAGTCAAATAGTAAGTCTGTATTTGTTTCTTTGAGGCATTTGTATACGATTTTCCATAGAGATTATACTAATTTGCAGCCCCGTATAAGTATTCCTTTCTCTTTGCATCTATTGCCTTTTTAGCAATGGCCATTCCAAGAGAGGTAAGGTGATCTTTCCTTGTGGTTTTAATTTGCATTTCCCTGATGATTAGTAATGTTAAGCATTTTTTTCCCATATGTTTGCTGGCCATTTTTCTATCTTCTTTTGAAAAACTGCTGTTTATCTCTTTTGCTCAATTTTTAATGTTTTTTTTTCTTGCTGACTTGAGTTCTTTATAGATGTGTTTTTTAAGCCCTTCTTGGATATACACTTTGCAAATATTTTCTCTATATCCTACAGAAATTATTTCATAACACTCACAAGGAGGGAATCTTCCCTAATTGATTCTATGAAGCCAGTATCACCTTGATCCCAAAGGAAGG
>CAUYQV010039929.1:0-36815 GCA_963574575.1 Galagoides demidoff | reverse complement strand
GGTAGAGTGCCGAGGCATCACAGCTCACAGCAACCTCCAACTCCTGGGGTCAAGCAAGTCTCCCACCTCTGCCTCCCAAGTAGCTGGGAGCACAGGTGCCCGCCACAACGCCCAGCCATTTTTTGGTTGCAGCCATCATTGTTGTTTGGCAGGCCCGGGCTGGGGATTCAAACCCGCCACCTTAAGTGTACGTGGCTGGCGCCTTAGCCGATTGAGCCACAGGCGCCGAGCCGAAACACAAGTTTAATTGCAGTTTCCATTGTGACTTCTCTGTAAGATCCATAGAAACCTCCTCCCGCAACATAGGAAGGCTCCAGCCTGGGAGCTTAATGGGCAAAGAGAATGCGGGAGGCCAAGCCTGGGCACGAGAACCCACATTTTCCCACTTCCCTCTCCAAGGCCAAGGCAGGAGGCTAATTGAAGCCAACAGGATTGGCAGCAAATGCCCTCTCATAGCTGAAGACACACTTTGAATTTATAGAGAACCACAGAAGAGTTTGGTCCCTTTCTGGGACCAAAATGGAGGGGACAGGGTGGGACATTAGCCAGAAATGGGCACCCTATTCCTCGGAAGAGCCGTGTGTGGGGGCTGATCTATTCTAGGCAGAGATGGCGGCCTGGACACTGAGCACCACTGATTTGGATCTCTGGACCATGACACGCTCACAGTTCCTGCTATCTATACATGTCTGTCAGTCTGGAGAAAGTCTGGGTTCCTGGTCAAAGAATCATCCTTTCTAGGAAAAGCACCTTACGAAATTCCTCTTCAGCATCACAAAGTCTTAGGTGTAGCAGAAGATTCCTAAGGGGAAAATTTCCTCAGCCATCACCTCTGAATGGGTTTGAAAATTGGACAGTTCCTAAATCCAGGTGGCTCAGAAGGAAAGACCCACACACCCCTGAGGGGACTTCGCCCTCCAGAGATCTATGCCAGGAACCCAGTTACTTCACAAAAAAAGTGTTTCCTTGCGATGTTCCAGCCTGTTTTGTCTGACACCTACTGTGTAGGTAAAATCACTTTCTGGAAAGTAGCCAGATGACACAGCACATCCCGTAGCCATTCCAGGCCATTCAGCTGCAAGTCGACCCCGATCCCTGGTGATGGAGCTTCTGTTGGGAATTTCCTCTTCTGCTGATCTGCCCCAGGCTGACTTCTTGAAATACCAATTCAAATGTTCCCCTCTAAACTTTTCTTCAGGGGCCCTAGTCTAAGAAAGTCTGCCTTGAAAATGTGGACACAGAGGAGAGTCCAGAGGCAGAGAAGTTAGAATTGAGATGTGGATGAAGGAAGAGGGTGGGGAGGATGTGGGAGCTGAAGAAGGCTGAGGTCCCAGCCCCGCCCCGGCCTGCAGGGCCAGGTGCTCAGGGATGAGGCACCCAGAGATGCCAGAGGCACAAACCTGGAGCAACCCTCTCCCCATAGCAGTTTGTGCCCTGTATTCTCAAGGTCTGGATGTTAAAACGCCATGTGGTAGCCTGTACCTGGGACTCCACACGGACACTCTCATATCCTCTGCGCATTCCTCCAAGAACCCCCGAACCTTCTGCATGGTCCAGGGTCAGTGGGAGGTACTTCTGTAGGGTCAGTGGGAGGTGCTTCTGCGGGGTCAGTGGGAGGTGCTTCTGCGGCCGCCCTCACCTTCCTCCGGGCTGGCTGGCAGTGGCTTCATGCCTTCCAAGCCCTCCTTGGCTTCCAGGACTGTTCCTTTCCTACCACAACATGGGCGTTATCTTTCCAGAGTTTATCTACATAGGTCGGTTGCCTGCTCCAGTAGGACTCCACAGTTGTCAGGTTGAAGTTCAAAGCCACTGGCCATCCCCAGGGTCTGATCCTTTGTGTATCCTCTAGATTATCTCTGACCCCTTACCAGGAGAAGCGAAGTGTTCATTCCTGCGTTTTCACAGGCACGTCTGGTTTCTCAGTTTCCTTTTATCTGCTGTCCCCCCTGTCTGGAATGTTCCCATTGTCACCTCTCCTCCCATCTTGTTAACTCCCTGTCATCCCCGTACATCCCCGGGACGCTTCTGCATTTTCTCCTAGGGTCACTCTTTCCAGAGCGAGGGTCTCTCCAGGAACCACATGCTGGCCCCTGTCATTGTGTCCAATACCCTGGACTCTACGCGTTCTCTGGTTTTCTCTCTTTCATAGCCATCTCTGAGCTTCAGGTTCTGTCTGTTTATCCCTAACGCACTCTGTAACTGGTGGCACAGGGAGGGTGGCCTTTGTTAAATAAAGGAGGGGAATAGAAAGAAAGAAAAAAATGTAAGAGAAAGAAAATAAGGCCAGCTAAGCATGGTGACGTTTAAAAGGAACTAAAGACTATTGTGCCACCTTGAGAAGGTTTTTTTCACACTCAAACCTGTGTCAAATTTTAAAATGTCAAAAAGGGCAGGGCACAGAAAGCCACCCGACCTCTCACCTCTTTGGGCCACGTAGGAACGGTGCTAACCTCAGTCTCAGCAGTGAGACAGATCTTCCTGGAATAGCCTGCTTGCCGCTGGCGGGGTGCGGTATCTTGCCCACACCCCGGGCCCTGCGTTCGCTTCCTCTGTTTCCTGTCTGCCCACTCACATTTGATTTGGTCTCTTTCTCATCAGGGAAGCTATTTTCTTTCACAACATATGCTTATTTTTTATTCTACCCATCCTACTGAGATGCTCACAGCTTTCTTTGACATTTGTCAAAATGGCTTCACCTCGTGACTCTGCTTTGCCAACTCACTTTGTTGGAGAATCATTAAGAACAAAGACCTGCCCTTGCAATTTAGTTATTTGACCAGCTGGCGGCAGAGCTGTGCTCAGCCTGCAGGGTGCCAGACGTCCCTTGATTCCTCTGCCTTCAGTATGGGATCAGCCTGCATCCTCTGCAAGGCACTCCTGAGGGTCAGGGGCTCATACAGACAGCTTGCACTGTGTGCAGGTCAATCTTAGAAGGAAAGACAAACCAGCAGTGTTTCCTGTTGCAAACACCAGGAACCCAGCATTTTTTTTTTCTTTTTTTTGGAGACAGAGCCTCAAGCTATCCCCCTGGGTAGAGTGCCATGGTATCATAGCTCATAGCAACCTCCAACTCCTGGGCTCAAGCGAATCTCCTGCCTCCTCCTCCCAAGTAGCTGGGACCACAGGCACCTGCCACAACGCCTGGCTATTTTTTGGTTGTAGCCATTATTGTTGTTTGGTGGGCCAGGCTGGATTCAAACCCTCCACCTTAGGTGTATGTGACTGGTGCCTTAGCCACTTGAGCCACAGGCGCAGAGCTGGAACCCAGCATTTTGATGAAAGCTGGACATAGAAAAGATACTGAAGAGCTTCTTCTTAAGAGCTCACACTGCCAAAGATGATTTCCTGTGAGTAAGGGGGAGCACTGCCTTCACGGAGTGCTGATCTGGTCCCTGCTTTGAAATGCATGCGTGTCTGTGGCTGAGCTTCTGTTCTCCCTTCACCCACCTGGGCACTGACTGTCACAGAGCCACAGCTCCTCAGACCCCAAAGCTTTGCCTTCTGACTCAGCTCCTTTGTTGTACTCCAGAGAAGCCTGCCAGGAGAAACTAAACTAAAAGAAAGAGGCCGTGGTGCTCTGTCCCCTGAGAAGTTGTATTCTTTTTCTGTCCATAAGGAAAAGATTCCAAATGTCCCTCCACCAGGGTCCACTCAGTGTGCCTGCAGTTAATTCAGTCACCAGCTGCTAAGGCTGCTTCTGTCCTTGGGTGAAGTTTGGCTTGCTCACCCCTCTTCTGAGCTGCAACTGGGCCTGGCTTCATTAGAAGCCATGTGGCCTCTGTAGCTGGCACTGTGACTGTCCCCCGAGTCAGTCAGCCTGGATTGCATTAGCTTCCTCTGATGGCCAGAAGCACATTTGACACTTTTTCCTCTTTCGGATCCATGCTGTCTTTTGCTGCGTTCTAATTTTTTCTGTATCTCTGAGAGGCATCTTCAGGGCCTGGGCCATCTGCGTGCCCAGGTGCCGCCTTGCGTTAGAACAATGTGCTCTTACTTTATCCCCTAAGCTCCATGTCCCCAAACCGACATCCATCAGGGTTACAGTGGTGGGGAAGAGTCTTCTCAAGCATTATCTTTCGTTTCAAGTTTGCCTGAACACCTCAAGCGGACACTATGGACGATGTAATTTTTGGCAGAGTTGAGCATGTGATCCTTCCTAACAGATGCTTGGGAGAGTACTAGGAACTCACACAAGATGGTTTTTGTGTTCTAAAGGCTGATTAGCATTCCATTGGCTTGACCCTCAGTAGGCTGAGAGTACATGGAGACGGCTTTCTGATAGAATTAACGAGACTGAGAAAAATCTGATTTTGGTCTTTGGATTTCACGAGTTGGCACTACTCAGAGAGTGTCGAATTGGGGAGGAAAGCAGGCATATTCTGAGCACACACGCACATCAGGAGCTTTGTAAGGGAGCCTCAGTTGGCCCCAATGAACCCTGTAAGTATTCTGTTATTAACTCCTTTAAAAGACACGAAAATGAAGATCTCAGACTAAGAAATGCTTACCCAATGCTTCACAGATGACAGACTATAATTCTAGGGCTTTCTGGATCCAATGTTTCCTTTCCTCAAAAGCAGTACGTTTCTTTTCAAAATTAACTTTGATGTCTTTTTTCAATTCTGAAAGTTAAAGTTTCTCAATGTAAAAAAAATTGAAAAATATAGAAAAATGCACACAAGAGATGCCAAATCACCTGTAATCCATTACTCAGTAATAGCCATCAATAACATCCTGATAATTTTCCTTTTAGAGCTGATTTTCCTAGATAATTAGATAGATAGACAGGCAGACAGGCAGATGGACCACAGTAGATTTAATCAGTTCTCTCTTACGTTTTAGGTACATATGTCAAACCGACTTCTAGAAACAAATTAATAGCAATTCATAGCAGTGTAAGGGCATATCCATCTCATTATATCTTAAGAGTCAATAATATAATAACTTTGATGGCCTTTGCTTGTTTTCATAAGAGAAAATGGCATCTTATTGCTGTAGCAGCATTACTAACTAGATTGAACGTTTTTCAATTTGATCATTTTTAGTCACTTATCTCCGTATTTACCTCTCAGTGAATTAAAAAAATTCTCTGTTAGAGGTTGAGATATTTCTATATTCAGAATTAAAGATCTCTTTTCTCATTTTATGGCAAAAATATATTTGTAGACAGATCTGTAAGTTCTTTCTTCCCCTTTTTTAGAAATGAAAGAGTTAACTTTCCTTTTCCTGGTGACTTTGGGAAACAGTGTTTAACCCCTTCATTCTGGGTAGACTGCAGTCAAGCCGAGACCTCCCTCAAGGACCAGTCTGCAAGTAAAAGTGAATTGCAGCCAAGCTGTATCATCTTGATCTTTTATTGCAAGATTTCATCTTTTCCCTCCTTCTCTAAAGACCAAATTTGGGGGGGGGGGAGGCTTTTTTTGGCTTATTTTCAGGCAATTTTTGGCTTACTTGTTTCTATTGCTGTTATTTCCTATAGAATCTTTAAAGATATGATGTATATATAAATAAAACATTCCATTTGCTTTTAGAGATAATTATTAATTGTTAGGAGGTGTTTTTAGAACTTAGCAATTTAAAAATGCTTAAATAAAAAACCGTTGAGATTTATCTGGGTGTCTCCAGTTCCTTAAAAGATGAAAACATTCCTTAGAATAATTGTATGTCTTTTTAGGGATTATTTCTAGTATAAAATTTAATGTTTATGATGACTAGTAATCAATCAATAATTATTCCTTGAGTTAACCAAAATATCCTTCTTTTCTTTTTTATCTATCCAAATCCTAACCAAGCCTTCTGTCCACCCCAATGAGGCGATCCAGACAGTTCTTGCTCCCCTTGGAAGCCATGTTCTCTTGTTAAATGTCCCTTGACACAAAGCGAAAAGCAGTCCAAATGTCATTAAACTTTCCACGTGTTTGTATTTCAATTTTTAGCTCACCTCATTAAGTGTGCATCCATTCAATTCAACTTATTCAACAATTTATTAAGTGCAACTAAGTAAGACTTAGTAAAAACTTCCAGTTCTACATATTTGTCAACATATACACACATGTGATATCTGTTGTGAAAGAGATGACAGGTGGGGCAAATGAAGAGATCGGGCCCAAAGTGCTGTGCCCGAGTTAACTTGGGCCAGCCTGCAGGAGCCCATTGTTAATTTTTCAGCAATTTTGTAAGGTGGTTGTTAAAGAGGGTTTCATTATTAAAATCAAGTGTACTATTACACTACTTTTTCCAAATTCGCATTCAGTGACATCATGTCAGTAGCTTGAAATTGGGCATGGTCAAAATATTTATACCATAGGAATTGGCAAGCACTATAAAACAAAGCTTGATTTATTGCTTTGTTGATGGATGGAACTTAAGATGGTAATGGAATAAATATTAATCATGCAGGTTAAAGCTGATAGTATGTTGTGCATATAACCCTACTACATTACAGAAATATTCTTCCTGTTCTGGAGGCTGGGAGGAAAAAAGGGAAAAAAAATGAAATATTAGTCCAATATTTGAATCCTGTTATCCAATTAGATAAAACAGTCCCTCTCATGCTTGGACAATGAATGAATTCTGGCCCATATTGTGATGAAGCTGAAAGGGGCTTTGGTTTCATGAATATTTGTGTGAGAATGAAAAACAGTGTAACAGCAAATCACAGACTGAACTTAGTGGTTATACATTTAGTGAGAAAAGAGTGGAAAGGGATATACTTTCAATTTTGAAATCATAGTTGAACTGTATGCAAAGGCTGCCTACAGATACAAGAGTTTGGCAAAAATCTACAAAAGCATTGTGTAAGAATCAATACTTTACATAGTGTGACAAGGAAGAGTATTTTATATGTTATTGTTATTTGTGAACTGCGTGATAATACATTCTATAAGTGATGTTATGAGGAGCTCATATGCATGTACATATATGTATGAGGAATTTTTGTGAGCTTGTTTTTAAACATTTACCTTTATAGCACTGCATGCATTCTTCACTGTAAGATGCAATCACAATAAATTTTGAACAAGGGAATGGAGAGCTCTTGCTACGCTCCTGGCACCATCTCCTCACCTTCCCTGGAGATTTTGTAATTATAGAATACATGTAGCATAGCATTTGGTTTTATGAGAGGGGGGCATTCAGAAAGACCTCATCTCTGTCTGTAAAATAGTTGAACATACTTTCTCTTTCTTGTAAAGATGAGAAACATACAAATAGTGTATGCTTCTTAGAAAGGGAACCAGGAGAGTAGACTTAAGCTTCATGACTATCACTGAGACCCCAAATCGGTATCTTCCAACTTGCCCTGCTGCAGTTTCCAGCTTAGAGATGCCTGTGTCTCCAGTGCTGACCCTGCTAACTGGCCTCACTCCTGGAAATCCCCTGGGTGCGGAGCCTCATTCCTAAACAGAAGATACCTAAGGGAAAAAATAAATACACATCTTCTAAATAAATAAGTCTTTCAGGACTCATGAAACCTGCTTCTCAATTTTGTACACCCACAATCCTCTTTCTCCATCCAGTCTGCTGGATATTTTGTCTTCAGGAAGGCGGTTCTCTTCTGCTTGAAACTCTTCCCCATGTTCAGGATATTTAACATTGGCCCTGCAGTTGCCGTCTTTGGGTGAGATTATGGAAAAAGGATCCCCTGTGTGTGGACAGAGTGTGGAGCAGTGGTGACTCTGCCCAACATGATCTTACCTGTAAGCACAGCAGAGAAGGTGGATAATTAAAATACAGGTATCCAAATCACCTTCAATCATATACTTGGTTAAAGTCCCTTTTCCTCTCCCAAACTCCCAAAACACAAGCCCTGATTTTCTTCTCTGAACCTGAAAATAGACCCATTTTTGACTGTTAAAGAGTTTTCCACAGAGAGTAAAATAACTTGACCTAATGAATAAAGAATGACTCTACTGAAATTGGTTTATCTTGATTTGGCATGTTTAAATACCAGGAAAAATCAAGGAATTCATATTGGTTTTGTGTGTGCTAATGAGATAATCAGGGTTTAATGAAAACCCACAGTTATTAGCTAATCAGTTCAGCTTGGCGACTATGGGTCTGTTATGGCAGGACAAGAATAATTAAGTGACACTTCAAGGTATGAGAAGAACAGTAGTCAGAAATCGATGTGTCTACAGAAGGCTCCAAATGGCCCATGTTTAATGGTCCCTCTACGTTGCCATGGCAACTCACTTGGGATACTGGAGTATCCTCAGTTTAGGAAAAACACAGGGCAGAGTGTTCTCGGGAAGGTGCAATCCCCTTTAAGCAGATCTATAAGCATCACAGATGAACAGAACTTTAAACATTCCTCCATGAATATTCATGAAGTAAGTTGTTTTTTGTTGCCCGCCTAGTCAGCAGTCACAAAACACATGGTGTGTGTTGGCAGCATCTTGCCTAGGTAGAGGGCTAGGGACTGAGGCAATGGCAGGAACCAGGACCTGTGAGGCTGACTGACATTTCCATCTGTAGCGAAGGCTGGTAATTAACAGGAAGGAGTGTGCCTGCAGCACCGCACCATCTGCTAGGGAAACGGCTGAATACGAAAGGAGCTGGAGAGCATCTCAGCAGTGGCACGATCTGGTTCCGACATGAGGCCGGGCATCTGTTAGCTGAGGAGATAGACTATTAGGAAATTCAGCTGGGAATGAACAACACGGAAAGAGCACTCTGACCTAGCCCATAAAAGCAACTCTTCAGAAATGGTGTCTTTTTATCTTACTTACCCAAGTCTTCTGAAAATGGTTTGCTGAGGGACCATTACAGATCTGTTTGAAGTAACACAATGGTTTCAAAAACGCTGTTTTATTCCAACATGAAATTCTTGAAATCAGGATACAGCTGTCATCTTTTGACAATAGAGCTAATTTCAGAGCGAGGATATGAGGTTAAATTCCTTCTTTTGTTGTTTAGATTGGGGAGCAGTGGGGGAGAAACAAAACGACCATTTAAATGCTAGGCTGCTCAAAACTGAGAAGGCAAAAAATCCCTGGGATGCCCTGACAGAAAGCAGCGAGCAGGTCAGAAATCACCCTGGAATTCTTGTAATGTCTTTATATCCCCCTTTTGCTTTTTCTATATGACATCTGTTTCACAACACAAATCTTCCTCATTGTGAAAAACTGGGGCTTCTGGCCCAGCCACGCTTTGCTGGTTTCTGGACCTTGGTCTAACATGTCAGGTACCAAATCTAGAAACAGAGTGAGATCACCATAGACCCTATCTGCAGGCTGGGGAGAAGGCAGCGCATGGCGGACACTTCAGTGGGATGCTTGTCCTGCCCCTGCCCGGCACTCTCAGGAAGGGGAATGTGTCTTTGAGATGGGCCAGCAAAGAGAGAACTTCTCATCAGCTTCTAGGTTGATGCCACTTTTGAGAATTTAGAAAAGTGTTATTAATCTTTCAAAAATCTGGGAGGAACTATTGACTCAAACTATCTCAATCAGGTTATAGGTTAATGTCAACTCTATTCCACTGACTGAAACCAGTGACTCATAAACAAAGTCCAGCAGATGGCAGGTGAGTGTGTGTGCCTGTGTGTGTGAGAGAGAGAGACTGTTACTAAATCAGAGCCATTGAATGATATTTACTGAGACCTCCTGGTACCATATGGAAGTGAAGAATATATAGACCTTGTGATTTAAATCCATCTGAGAAAGATGGACACGGCCTTCAGATTTAGAGCACATTTCCCTCGTTCCCTCTCCTCTTGTGAATGCTGATTATTTTGCTAATCCATGAGAATGCTGGTAGCTGAAAAGACCAGTATGAAACAAATAGGAAAATCATATCCTTACTAGATAGGACAAAGATAAAATTAACATTAAGTGTGGAAAATAAAACCATCTTCTCCAGTTGGGTGCTGGTAAATGTTTAATAACCTCTCTCAGAGGAGAATGAAGAGGTCCTGACTCATAGCACTTGCAGAACTCTGCAGTGTGAATACTCCCATTGTGGCCAATTTCAAACTACCCTCAGGTGGCCACCAGGGCAGATTTGGGAGCAGACGTGCACAGACAGCCCTCTAACGCCATTGGGGGCCATCCTGAACATACAGCCAGTTTAACCTTACATGCCTCTTATGTCTGAACTGGTGATGTCAGTTTTGGTTGTTGTGAAAGTGCTCCCTTTTCTACATACGGAGAACAGAATAGACTTGAAAAAATATTTTATTGCCTATAAAATCCATGCACACAATTGATTCGTTAGAGCTTCATAACGTTGATGACATAGTCAGAAACTGAGGCTGAGTGTCAGGCCATGACTTAATCATTGAGCAAGTGGGAGACATGAGCTCTGTCTAAATGAGTTTTCCTTCATTTTAAAACAGACACCTGTCCATCCCTGGGCCTGCAACCCAGCAGCCAGCCAGGTGAACACTTCAACACCCTTTGCCTCATCTCAACTTCAGTGCTGGAGCTTTCTTAGGAGATCTGCAGCAGAAATGTGGTGACACAGCCAGTCTTTCCCCAGCAGGGTGGGCCACTGGGAGTGCCCATCTTACCTCCTCTTCATCTGTTCAACCCACAGGGCCTGTGTGGCACTGAGCATCCTCACCGGGACCTGGGCTCCAGGCTGCATCCCAGAGCCCATGCAGTGTTGCTTGTGGCTTGTAGGTTACATCAATAAAGAATGTGAAGAGTCACTGAGAAATGGAAAGTGGGGAGTGTTGGGCCATGTGGGAAGCTGGCTGGTAGCAGGGCAGTGCAGATTTAAAGGACAAACTTCACAGCTGCAACTCTCACTCAGTTATACATTTAATTATCAGCAATAGTTGAAAGGCTATGTGAATGTTGGAATGTTTGAGTGGAATGCTATGTGGAAACTATTTGCCACCTAAAAGAGAGTCAGAGATAAAACAGTCTTTGCTCCAATGGATCTCACTCTAAATTGTTTCTCTAGAGGGAGCAATTCTGGCTGGAAATTCTGAAATTTCTCTAGGCAGCCAAACCACTTAAAGTCACACAATAAACCAACAATACCATAGCAGCCATGAGGACAGTCACCGTAGGGTTACCTGTTGCAAAGTGAGTAGCACAAGTTCAACGTGGGGAAGACCCAACAACTTGGAAAGTCTGCACCACAGTAGAGGGTCCATTTGGTAAGATGCATGACTCATGGGTGGACAAAGCTTCATCCAATCCAGAGTTGCTGGGAAGAATTATCCAGTGTGACCCACTGCCCCCATGAATGGAGATGGTAACTCTGAGCCAAATAAACATGAATTTAAACAATTTGGGTGGTTGTATTGATGACTCCTGCATGTTAACACTTGCCACATGGGCCTACCAATGAAAATGCAAAATGCAGTCTGAGGGTCCTCGAGTGCATGTTCTTAGGTAATGCAGTGGCCAGGGAAAGGGTGGCCCCTCCTCAACATGCAAACAAACACCCAACATATGCCCAGTCCTAGGACTGCACCTCCAGAGTCACAATCTAAACCAGCCACAAGTGTAATGCAGCCCTCCCAGATAGGAGCTAGCCGAGGGACACTAACTCAGGTGACTCAGATGTTCAGGCTACCTAGAGTTTCCAGCCTCATCAGGGACAGGGTTGGAAGGCTTGGTTTTCACCTCTCCATGCCCTTCTCTACACTACAGATGAAAATCTAAAAATCATCTTGGTATTTGAATATGTGTCTTCTTTTATCTTTGGTGTATCAGAACCATGCACTAGTTTATCAAAAATGAATGTTGAATGCCTACCACATGCCAGATGCCTGAGCAAAGACAATAAACAAAACAGATAAAACCTTCACACACACACACACACACACACACACACACTCTCACCACTCACACAAACATACCCAATGATGGCAATTGTTACAAAGAACAAAGAAGCAGACTAAAGAGTGTGGTGTGGTTGGGAGGAGGCAACTCTTTGAGAGAGGGCCTCTCTGATGTCCGATGCCTGATCAGAGACCTAGCCGGGTGTGGTGGGAGTGAGGAGTGGAATATCTCAAGGAAGAATGGTAGCCCAGGCAGGAGGCTCTGAGGTGGTTGTCTGGAAGGATTGTGGTTGATTACAGATAGGCTGGCATACCTGAACTTGTCTTTGTCTATACATGGGTGACAGCTGGTGAATTTGTGCCCATATATATTCCCAACTATTAAACACAGAGGAGACAGGACTAGGGCTCAGGGACATCCCCACAGTATCCACTTTAAGAAACTGTTCATCTTGGGAAATCTGGTGTCTCACCCTTTGCAACTTTTGTCGGAATGTGAGTCTTTGGAGAGCAGATGGTCTATCCCCTCTGCTCATATGTGGCGAGGTCAGCAGTAGCTATGTAGTGTCTCCTCCTTAAATGGCATGCAATTGAAGCAGTTATTTTTCTTTATTAATATTTTTCATTGCTTTCTCATTACATAAGAGGGGCCAACCAACTGCAAAATGAACAAATAAGCATTCATTTTAGAATAAGCACAAAATTTAAATGAAAAATAACCTTCCTTTAAAGAACACCTCTTGTCTTATTGAGAAACTAATGTTAATATTTCTTAAATAGTATGCACATATTTTAACTACCAACTATCAAAAATGTTCTCTACTGAATATACAGTTTAGAAATTTGTCTTGCTTTCCCCCAAAAACATTTCTTATTGATTTTGTGGGGATGAAGGTTTTCCTGCAATATCATTTTCATGTTCACACTAGGTGGTTGATCAAATTTATTTAATGAGACCTTCATTACTAACCATTCTGATTCATTTACAATTTTCTCCTCTTATCAAAAAGGTTTGTTGGATATAATTTTAGCCTACTGTAATAGCCAACTGTGGTTTTTCTTTATGACATATTTTTAAGAGAAGAATCCCTAGATCACAGGCCCTTGAGCTATTGATATGCCCCCAGAACAGTTGTATTCCTGTGTGAAGTCATCGATCCAGCAAATATTTATGGGCAATACTGTTTGGCTCTGTGTTCCTGCAGTGGGCAATGAGGAGGTTTATCATCAAGGATTATTCATAGGATTACTCAGCTGTCCCAACAAAGGTGGCTCATTCCCATCACCCTACACGCTTCTCATTAGTGGAGCTTCACAGCAATTCCACAAGATATGGAAGGGGAAGAATTCCACATCATACTTTTCACATCAATTGTATTGATTCTCCCCCCCCCCAAAAAAAATCATGGGAACTGTAAAATAACTCAGTTTTGACAGTGAGGTGAGCATGTCTGGCCCTCTTTGACTGTCATGAACAATGGATGGAATGGGGTGTTTTTTAAGATGACTTTCAAAAATCTAGTCTTTAAGATTCTTCAATCAAACAACAGGGTTTCCCTACCATCTCTTTTCTCCTCATCCTCAAAGCTGAAAAATGCTCCCCCCTTTTCTCGGCCTCTCAGTTTCTTAGGGTCCCTGACATGTGCCCCCTTCCACGCATCTTCTTCAGGGTGAAGAGTGAACAGTGCTGTGATTTAAGGTGCGGCTAGGTGCCTTGGCTGCGTCTTGCAGCTGTGTCCTGTGATTTCATGGAAATGAAGTCGGTGGCCAAACATACGCTAATTCTGGTGAGAGGACGCGATTGTGCTCCTTGATGAGTTGAGTCATCTTGGGGTAAACGCTATTTCAGGCTCCAATGACAGTATAGCCTCCTACAATCAGGAAATCTAGAATATTTCTCAGAAACACATCCTCCCGAGGCAGCGATAATTGGTGACTGATCTCTGCAGAGGGGAATCCTCCACACGGCCACGTTTAAAACTGTTGGCCATACAGTTGTGGGAAGGAAGGGGAAGCTCTGTGGTTGGCTGGTGGAGAGCCAGATCTCACATAAGGATAAATAATGGAATAGCTGCTAGTGACTCCAAGAGTACAACCAAGGGACATCTTTGGAGGCCGCTGGATTCTGAGGCCTCAAAGGCTGTGTCAAAGGCTTCCCACTCTGTCTTTCTGAGGTCCTTCCCCAGCTGGCTAGGAAGGGCATGAAGGGAGCCCATTGTGAAAGCGGTTTCAGCAAAGGAAGGAAGGGTTCTCAGCTCTGGACTGTCCTAAAGCAAAATACGGCAGAGTCCTGACAACTTTCTAGGATTCAGTTTCTAGGGGATGACACGAAGGTCCATTCCAAGTGACGCTTGCTGGAGATGGACAAGTAGCCTTTCTCGACAGCTGATAAAGGGCCCTGCTTCCCTGGCCCGTTCCCCTTCCTCTCTCCCTGTCTCACATCTAGTTTTCTGCCAGCAGGTTTTCTTCAGCCTTCAATCAAGGGCAATATGTCCTCAATCAACATTTTTCATTTTTTATGCAGCACTGTCCTTTAAAGCCTTTTGCAGCTGGTTGGCAACTGAATTGCTGCCAATATCCTCTGAGAGCTTCCCCCGTTGTGTGCACATCGCTGCCTTCCCAGAGCTCTGCAAGGGCCAGGAGACGAGTGGACTTGGAGAATGTGTGTGTGCGTGTGTGTGCAAGTACACGTGTGTGCGTGTGTGTGTGCACTTTCATTACCAGGCTGTGCAGGCCCAAGGTGGGCTGCCCCAGGAGAGCAGAGGGAGGTCAGTGCACACTGGAATGGAGCTGTCAAACAAACAGGAACATTTTGTACCAAAGGGAAATCAAGTGTTTAATCCGTGGAAAGGCAAGTCCATCATTAAAATGGCCGTGATGCTCAGATGGTGGAGGAGCTGTGTGGCCTGGTCTGACTCAACCTCTTCACTCGTGGGTCTTAAACAGGTAGCTAGATTATTTTATGATGATTTATTCTCCTTTTTTACAAATGAGAGTTTTTTTTGAGACAGAGTCTCATTCTGTACCTTGGGTGAAGTGCCATTGTCTTCTAACCTCAAACTCTTGCCTCAGCCTACCTAGTAGTTGGGAATACAGAGACCCACCACAATGTCTGGCTTTTTCTATTTTTAGTAGAGATGGGATTTCACTCTTGCTCAGGCTGGTCTTGAACTCCTGAGCTCAAGCATTCCTCCTGCCTCAGCTTCCCAGAGTGTTAGGATTACGGGTGTGAGCCACCATGTTTGGCCAAAAAAGGAGATTGTTGGACTAGTTTTCTCCACTTGCATTTCCTACCCACAAAATTCCTCCTGCCTGTGCATCATGGTGACAATATGAAGGTTCCACGAAGCAGATGATGGCCACTGTAACACTGTGTGACTCTGTGGTGTTTAGAGTGGACAGAGTCCTGACTAATGGGCTGTTTATGTCGTGTGCTTTGAAAACCTTCTTTGGGTACCTTAAATTTAAAGCACTCTCAAAATATTTTTCTACTCAAAGTCTGAGCATGAGCCCCTCTGGGAAATCAGTGCAGACACAAGAGCCAGCACCAAGGCACCTGTGCATTTTACCTGATAGATGGGGAGCAGGCAGGAGGAGCAGGAGTTTCCCAACTATGCATTTCATGAGTGAATAAAGAGCTCCAATCTAGTGTCACCACTGAACTTGGCACAGCACGTCATCCTGCACCACAGTCTCTGTGTGTGTTGGCATCACAGCCTGGATGCTAGGAGAGGATGGAGCACACACAAGGATGAAAGACCCACAGCCACCAGGGGTCCCTCAAACCAGGGTGGAGCCCTTAGCTACTCATTTCCTGATTTTATGATCCTGGGAAAGGCATATATCATCTCCAGTCCTCTCCAAACATTCAGTAGCACACACACCAACATGTTTCTCTTTCAATGACTTGCTGTAGAAGTTTGCTAAAATAACTTCCATCTTCACTAGGATGTTTCAGAGGAGTCACATGTTTAATGTGGAAAAAATAAACTAAAAAACAAAGAACACTATTCCTCCCTTCAACCCTATCTCTACCCGACCCCGTATTTCACCATCTCAGTACGTGAGCGAAGACAAAGGCTTAAGACTCAACTAGTTTTAGGCTTAAATCCACCCTGTTACTACTGTCTGCCAAAACTTGCAAAAGTTACTTAATCTTTAAAGCTCAGTTTTTCTCATTTGTGAAACGAAGATAAAATCAGTATGTGCTTTATAAATTTATGTATGAATCAAATGATAAATACCTGCGCAACTTCTAGCAACATTCCTGGAACATTTTGAGTAGAGAAATTTTAGCTACTTCTGCTTTTTCTGATTTTTCTTATTCAATCAGCTTATTGCTAAGCTCATTTTCTGGTGCTACAAGAAAGTAAATAGAATTTGGTGAAAATGTCTGATAATGTTGTTTATTAAATATTTCTTTTAACACTTCTCTAGTGCATTTTGCTATGCAAATTTGAGGGAAAATGTAATCTAAACAGAGTGTCAGAGTGCCTAGGTATTACACTATAGATTTATTACTTATTGTGAACTGTGTGTCAAGCATATAATCCTCAGCTTTAAAGGTAATATCAGCTGCTGGCCAGGTCTGGCGGGATGACATGAGTTGAATGTATATGAAGCTCTTGGTCACTCATGAATGTTTGTGTTCTTTCACCCTTCGGTTTATTTTCAATCTACTTCCACAGATTTAAAATTCTTCTTAAGAAAGATTCAATAACGTAAATGCTCTGCATATTACTAATTGCATCTGAATTTCAAAGTTTCCTGCAACAGACAATGTTTAGCGAATCCTCTAACCTTTTTGCACTGGTTGAATGAGTAGATCAGTAGCACAAAACATGAAGGACCATCAGCCATTTATATAAACTCTGGTTATATTTATGGAGTTTAAGGATGCTTATAACTCCTAAGCTAGGAATGTGTTTTGGAAAACTAATGAGTTTAATGTCAGCTTCTTATCTTCTTGTTATCTTGCATGTTGCTCTGTGAAATAGATTGAAATAATCTCAACTTGATCTTGATGGAAAAATACTGAATTGGGGTCCTAAAAGTCTAACTTACCATCTGAGAGAACCAGAACTTTATTTCTTAATGATTTTGAGATCCTCCATCCATAGAACAGAAAATCATAGCAATTCTACTTTATCTTCAGAGTTTAAAAGCAGATTAGTTGTACAATACTTCAATAGATTATAAAAATGTTTTTCAAATGGTAATAAGCAGTAATATGAGAGATTAGATTTACCTGTTTAAGTGAGAGTAAAATTAGGACACTTGGAGAGTTATGAAAGAGAATTTTGATTCATCATAAGAAAAAACTTTATGACATGATTATCTATTTGACAACAGAATTAGCATAGTGAATTCTCTGTCACTGACAGTACTAAACAGAACTTAAACATCTATTTTGGAACATTCCAGTTGCTACTTTTATGCATCTTTAAATCCTGTAAGCCCCCAGATATGTGGGTTTAAGGTTGATTAAATAATGTTTGTGTCATAATAGCAATGCAAATACATTGCAATGTTTAGAAATTATATATAAAGAAGAAGCATTAATGGAAATCTAATAGACATTAGACTCAATGTTGTGAAATGCCATTATCTTTAAATGATGGATTCAACACTATCCATCAACATCCTAAAAGTATCTCCAGGGTACTCACTAACATGGTGATAAATTTTATAAAGGAGAGTGAAAGGCCAGGGCAGCAGGGCAGGACAGATAAGAAAACCCGACTGTGTCCTCCTTTAGCACCAGACCTACTTTCAAAGTCATGTCTGCTATCCTCTCAGACAATAGTTATATACATAACACCCCTGTCATAAACTTCTTGGTGTGTGTGTGTGTAGCATCATCAGTCTTGACATCTAAACAAATCTTTAGGGAGGAAGTTACTGTAGATGCCTTTAAAAATGACATGTACACAAAATCTACAGGCTAATAAATTTTATGTACATAGACATTCATATAATGACCTCAATAAAATACTAGCAAATCAAATCTAGCAACATGGAAATATATTGTGGCTAAGTGAGGTTTATTCTAGGAATGCAAGGTTGGCTTCACGTTTAAAAACCAATTAGTGCAATTCACCATACTAACAAGTAAGAAGTACAAAATATACACTATCATCTCAACAGATGCAAAGAAAAGTCAAAAAATCCCAAAATAAATTTACTATAAAAACCCTGAAGAAAATAGAAATACAATAGAACTTTCTCAACCTAACAAAAAGTTTCTAAAAACAATGAGCATTATTCTTTATGACGAGAGACCAAACATTTTTTTCCTAAGACTGAAAGAATTGCAGCAATTTAGTCTTATCACTTCTATTTAAAATTGCACTTGAAGCCAGTGTAATAAGACAAAAAAAAAAAAAAAAAAAAGAAAGAAATTTCGGCTGTTGATACTAGAAAGGAAACAACAAAAATATCTTTATATGCAATTAATATAATTATCTACATAAAAACCCTGTGAGTAGTCTGTAAGTTACTATACCTAGTCAGTTCATTCCCCATATTACAAGAAATTGACCAGAAAAATTAAAAAAAACCCACAAAATTCTACTAGAACTAGGAAATGAATTAGTGAGATTATATATAGGTCACTACAAAAGTTATCCATTGTTTCACTTCTATGCAATATAGTTGAGAGCCTCGTTTCTGATTCACTTATGCAAGTTTCAACTTGCTTGACCTTCCTGGTGTTGCTGGGAGGCTTCGTTTGTTTCCATCCATGCAGATTTTATGTTTCATGGATTTTTGTCTATCTCAGAACTTTCCTAATGACCCACATACAATAGGAGGAGGAAATACCAAAACAAACTGTCATTGCATATATTAACAACAAATAATTAGAGAATGGAATTGTATAAAAGCAATACTATTTCCAATAAAATCAAAATATAATTTTTTTAGGGATACACTTTAAACGTACATGCAAATTTTATACTTTAAAACTATAAAACATTGGTAAAGATAGTAAATGCATGTGAAGTGAATGGAGAGATTTACCATGTGGATGGGTCCCAAGCCTGTATTCTGCTGAGGCTAATTCTCTTTGCCCTGATCTAGGTATTCAGTGTAATCTCAACTGAAATCTTAACAAACTATATTAGACACAGAAAAAAAAATTGTAAAATTAATATCAAAATGTATATAGAGGTGTAGTGATAGCAGTTTGGCTAATGAATCAATTAACCCGACATTCCATTAGGAGATCCACATTTTTATGGAATTCTATATGTGAAGGAAATGATGTCTGAAATCATTGGGAAAAGAATATTTGTCCAATATGTGAAGTTGGAAAAATGATGATCTATATAATAAAAGAAGAGATGAAATTGAATCTTTATCTTCATAAAATAAACAAAATTTAATGGTAGATTAACTAGCATTTTTATAAAAGAGACAAACATTTAAAAATTCTTCGTAAAATCTGTAAGTTAGTATTATTTAGACTTTCTGGTCTAAAGTAAAACAAAATGGGCTTCCTATGGACAAAGATTAATTAAGTTGATTATACTAAAATTAAGTTTGTTTTTCAACACAAAGTAAATATCGATAAGACAGATTACTAAATGAGATAAGAAATTCATAAAATACAAAACTAATAAAAGATTAATATCAAATACAATATATAAAAGAAACTCCTAAAAATCAGTAAAGAAAGCACAGATAACTTTTGAAAAGAAGAAAATGGACAGAGAAGATCAATCACCTGTTCATAAAGGAGAAAATAAATGTGCCCAAGATCATGACGACCAGAGAAATTCAAATCAAAACTCAAATGGCATTTCCTTCCATGTTTATTTATTTAGGAAAAGCATTCTGAAAATTCCAAGTGTTAAAGTGATCAAGAGTTTGCAGAATCTCCTTCAAATTGCTCAAAAAGTACAGGAGACATTTTGGAAACAGTTGGGCATTTTCATGTAAAGTCAGACAATTGTCACCCTACATGTCCCAGCAACTGTGGCCCAGACACACACACACACACAGGACAACTTTGGCTTAGGAACCACAGAAGACACAAGCAATGACCTTCACGCGGGTTCCCCTCAGCATAAAAGCCGGGATAGCAACCATCGCATGGAAGTGCAAAGCGTCGATGAACTCGGGTCTCCTCACAATGACATGCAGCGAGATCTGAGTAAAATGATGGTAAGCGTCAAAAAGAAGTTTCAAAAGATTACACTCATCATAATATTCTTTTTATAAAATTAAAACAACTATGAATTTTTTAAAAAACGGCTTGTAGCAGTACTTAAAGATGCAATAGAATTACATAAAAAGAAGAAAGGATAAAAACAAAGGAAGGACGGAAAGGAGGGAGGGAGAAAAAGAAAACGGATTAACCTAAGATGCGAGAAGGTGATTAAAGTGATAAAGACAACAGAATGGGCCTGTAGAATTAAGCATGAGTTACTGGTTACATTCTCCTGTTCTGTTTTGCTTAATAGAGTATTAGGCGGATTTTAGGTTACTCAGATAAATAAAGGTGAGCCAGTGAGTTATCATTGCAATAATGTAGTTCTGTGCTTTTGAGAGCCTGAAAAATATTTACATAAAAAGGAAAGAGGAGGGGAAGGTCCTAGGTCCTGCTATGAAAATTGCCCAGTCACACCACAATGATGCTAGATGGTTAATGTTTTATTTCTTTCCGAAATTTACACCTATCCTAAAGTTTCTCTTTGCAGCACATTGATTATGCTGCCTTTATAAATTTGCACATCATGTTTTTATTTAATTTCATGACAGAAGATTATAGTCTGGGGATTTTTCTATTTGTTTATTGTTACTATTTTTAATGCTTCTATAGCAGAAAGTGGTTTAGGAAGGCTTCCGATTCATATGCGGCTACCAGACTTTCCTGTGCCATGCACTGACGTAAAGCCTGAGAGAGCCTCACACAGCTCTACGACGATCCGATCCGTCTTTCAGATTTGTGGTAGGACACTACAGACATGGAATTCCTTCTGTGACCCACATTCTGGTGTTACTATTTTCTTGGCACACGCATCAGACTAGCAATGGTCACTGGCCTGTTTTCTTCCTTTATAGATGGAACGTGGCCCCCAAGCCCTGGTGGGTACTTTGCTGATCTTCTCTGGCACATCTTATACCAAATGTGTTTTGTATAGCCACACTTTAAAAAGCATTTCATCTGGCATTAAAAGCTGTCTGACACCAGTTTGATAACTGTGGTCATCTGTTGCCTGAATAGAAAAATTCACAAATCTCCTTTGGTTTTTGCTAGTGAAAAAGTGAGTCTGGGCCACCATGGTTGGCCCTCTTACTCTTGTTCCCAAAGATTTTGATAAGAGCAATTATCTTTAAATACGTAAGAAAACATAGGTTTTTTTCATGTGATTCCATAGTATTATGTTATTGCCCTTTCCCACTTTTTTTTTTTTTGTTTTTATTTGGACAGTGATTATTTAAAACAATATTTAGAATTGTCCTTGTTTGAATAATTGCTATTCATGTTTACTTATTTTGTAAGTTTTGAAATGGGGTTAGGTCATGGAAGAAGCCCAAGTGCCTATCACGAATAGATCAATAAACTGTATATGTACACCATGGAATACTATGCAGCTCTAAAGAAAGATTGTTCCCCTGATCCTTTTCTTGAAGTTTCTAGAACTCAGCCCATCTCCCTAGCCTCCACAATAGGCTATAAAACCTCATTTTAAGGAAAATTTATATTCCTACAGAAATTATGGGTAAATCAAAATATTTTAGAAAAGAAATCAGAAATTTTTTTTTCTGCAAAGTGAAAATTATTTGTGAAGAATTATGTCCTAATTGATCTGTTTATAATTTCAACTTTTCTTATGCATGGATTATTTAAAGCTAAAACATTCATTTCCATAATTTCCAACACCTTACCCCATGATAGATTTTCTATTTGAAAATATCTTCACTAAGAGTTTGGAAGTTCTCTGATAGTAATATTTCAACAAACTTTCCATATTTCTCTGTCTTTGAACCCTGCTGCAGCCCTATGAGGTGGGAAGGGAATGGAGACTCAGAGGGATAAAGTGATGTGTCTATGACTTTGAAAAGCCACAAGACTTTTTATAATTTTTTTAATTTAGAAGCAGTATGATTTAAATACATTTTTTTTTCTGGATTGAGGGGCTTACTCTCTTTAGGTATTCAAAGGTCATGATTCCTCTTCTATTTATGAGAACAAATGATTTTGTTCACATGATTAAAGGCAGTATGAATTAGCAGCAAGGGCATTGAACTTGGCATTCAGAACCCTAAAGTCAAACCACAGGCTTTACTGTGAATTTTTTTTTTTTTGCATCATTTAAAGATGAGGGGAGAAGAAGAAAAATACCATTAACTGTATACTTGCCATACCCAGTGGTGAATTATCCATTATCTCATTTAATTCTCTTTTATGAAATAGGTACCATTACTCTCATTTTACTTGAATTATAAAAAACTAAATCACAATCCTGGCCATTTCCCCCCAGACAGAATAGAAGTGAAAATCAGATTTTTCTATCCCAAACATACTATGACCACAATTAGCTTCTTGATAACTTTCTAGAAATGTTCCAAGCTTTAAGTAGTTTGGAGGGAGTCTTAGGGAAAGACAAATGACTGAAGCTTGAAAATTGCTAGGAAGAAGTGGACAAATTTGTATAGGGAACCAGGACACTTTAAGGAAGCAAAGGATTCATAACCCTTCCTATATTAGAGTTAAAGTCATTGAAAGCTGCTGGACTGCACCTGATTGGTTGGAAGAATATTAAGACTCCTGGCATAAAATCCAGGACTCAAAAGAGAAAGAGGTGGTCCACTGGGCTGAGGTGGTGGGAAATGATGGTTTAGGGTCTGTGTGCTAGATTCTTCCATTTGTCACTTTCCTACTCTGATCTCAGCTCCAAGGGGGTGACCTGTGAAAACTACTATGATACCTCAATAAGTCTCCTTGCCTAGAAGTATGTGCTAGATTCGGACAAATGAAAAGCTCCATCAGGAAATCAGAGGAGGGGATGGGAGGGAAATCTGGGTATTTATTTTTCTGGTTTGCTCCCTCCAGTGTTACTTAGGGCTGGCTACATCTTTAGACTGAAGGACATAGTTCCTCTCAATGTAGACTTCACTATATGACTGTTTGTATTAAGATTCCTTCCTCTCATCTTTATGGTCATGGGGTCGTAGCATTCCACTGTTACTAGTCTCAGATTATGCCACTATCCTATGTGGGTCATCTACTTCTTAATACTTACTTATTAAGAAATCAAATTATTCTAATTTGAAAGAGTCATCTATTTTCTGTTGGGATCCTGATTGATCCTGTCAGTTTTGCAGCAGACTCCAGAACGTGCACCAATCTAGTCATCTTGATGGCAGATTTAAATCCTGGAGAAATGGCTGGAGGAGGACTGTTATGAAGGCCTGTAACACTGCAATTTTGCCATGGAGCAACCCTTTTCAAATATGATACAGAGAAGAGTCATGCTCCCTTACTTTTGAGGAACAGTGTCTTTTGGGCAAAAATTTCACCAGCCATGCTGGCAGCAATTGGAAACAAACATTCAGCCTCAGCCATGTGGCTTCAGATTTGCCAGCCGACAACAATATGTGCAGTCCTGTACCTATTATCTGTTGCTGTGTATCAAACCTTTCCAAAACAAAAATATCCATTTTATTACCTCTCATTCTTCTGTGGGATTGCCTGGGCTCAGCAGGAAGGTTCTTCTTATGATCTGTCATGCAGTTGCAGTTATATGGTGGTTGGAGCTGGAGTCATCGGAAGGCTTGAGTGGGTTGATGTCCAAATGTCTTCTTCACTCTCATGTCCAGCATGTTGGAGCTGGCTATTAAATAGGAAGGTTGAACTGTCAACCAGGGGATTGATTTTTCCCTCACAGGGTATATTTACATGGGTATCATAGACTTCCTGAAAGCATAGTGGTATCAGAATAGTTGGAATTCCAACATGAAACCTGGCTCCACCCAAAATGCATTTTCTAACAGGGCCAGAAGAAAACTGCCATTGTCTCTTACAACCTAGTCTTGGAAGACATGCACTATCACTTCGGCCTTATCTGTTGGTCAAAAGTTAGTTCTAGGCCTTCCAAGATTTAACAGAAGAGAGTTAATATCCAGAGCCACAGGTTAGTAGGAGCCCATCTTTGGGAATTAACTAACTAACTAACTAACTAAGCTCCAATAGCCGTCATTCTGCAGTAGTGGCAGCAACAAGGATTGGAGGAAATTTTTTTGGAATGCCACAGTTTCTCCTGTAAATAAGACTACAGCCTGTAAGCAAAAAGAACTGGCTCTTCATTTCATCCATAAATCTGAAGGTTGGGGTCCCCTGTGAAAATCAGAAAAGAGACTAGATTGAAAATCTTAAAAATCTGGGGGTATAAGTGTCCTAGTTTGGGACACACTGCATTAAGGAGGCAAAAATACCCCAGTTTCATATAAATGAGCAAACTGAGGCTCAGGAAGATTAAATAAGTGGTGGTATTATGATTCAAACTAGGAGGGTGTTGCCTGTGGCTCAAAGAAGTAGGGCACTGGCCCCATATACTGGAGGTGGTGCGTTCAAACCCTGCCCCAGCCAAAAGCTGCAAAAAAAAAAAAAAAGATTCAAACTAGGTCTGGCTGCTGCCAAAAACTTTTATGACTAAGCCAGGGGTAGATTATATAAAATGCCTACAGGGACCAGACAAGTTCAATAAACACATCAGGCTAGAGAAAGACACCTGACAAGAAGAAGCTTATATTGCAGCCAAACTGAACATCTGCCTAAAAAAAGCTTTGTTTTAACACATTTGTAGACAAAACCAAACTGAAACAAAATTCAGCTTGAATGCAGTGATGTGGGTCATGTAAATAGTGCCTGCAGACAGTGGAGATGTGTTTGTGCCTTTTCTTCCTGTGGTTTGGGCTCAGATTCACAAAGATGACTATTTTCCGCCAATTTATTATGGAGTGACGCATAGAGATGTAAGTTCTCTGCTAAAAGGCTGTCAATTTGAGGGGGGAGGATGAGTGGAAGGAGGGTGATTGGTGGGACCATGCCTGTGGTGCATCTTTACAAGGGTGTGAAACTTTCTAAATGTAGAATATAAATGTCTTAACACAATACCTAAGAAAATGCCATGAAGGCTATGTTAAACAGTTTAATGAAAATATTTCAAATTGTATATAAACCCAGCACACTGTACCCCATGACTGCATTAATGTTCACAGCTATGATTTAATAAAAAAAAATACTTAAACTTGAATAAAAAATGGTTGTCAATTTACACCCTCTGTACTAAATGCTACTGCTGCTTTCTAAATATATTAGTTTGATTAATCTTCACATAGCTTTGTAAGGCAAGTATTACTATCTCTACTTCACCCAAAGGTGCAGGGAGGTTGCACAGTTTCTGCAAGATCACAGTGTTAGAGCCAGAATTCAAAGCCAGGTCTACATGATCCAAAGTTCTATTCCAAACACTGTCTTCATTACTTAACCTTTCTTTTTGTTTACAAAATAAGTACCTGCTTTGCCTGCCTGAAAAGGTGATTACGAAGATTAAACAAAAATGGATACTAATATATATATTGAAGACCCTTGCCATTTGTAAAGTGCTAAACACAAGCATGCTATTGTGTTGTTTTAATGTATTTGACAAGAATATATCGAGACCTTACTAAGGGTCACGTATCCTTCCACGTGCTGGGATAGTGCAGTGAACAAACATGATGAAAAAAATCCTGTGTTGTATAGAGCTGACATTCTCTCGAAGCATCCAGATCATAAACTCAGTAAATATGTAAACCATAAAACACTTTAGAAAATGCTAAGTACTACAGAGAAAAATCAAGCAAGAAGGGAGATTGAAAGCAGTGAAGAGAAGGTGCTTTCATAAATAAGGGGGTTAGGGGAGGCCTCTACCAAGAGGTGGCAAAGCCAGCTCTGGCTGTGGCTTTTCTTCTTAAGGCCACAACTAAGAACATCCTCCCCACTCCCAAATTTTAAAGGATTGTAAAATAACAAGAAATGACAGAGGCCGTGTCTAGCCTGCAAATCTTAACACATTTACTATCTGACCCTTTACAGGGAAAGTTTGCAGACTTGGTCCGCCTTTGATGCCTTTGCTTGGCAGCCAGATTTACACAGGTGTGACCTGACAGCATCTGCTTCCCTGCACTGCACAGCTCCTGCTTTCTTCCCCCGTCCTCCACACCCCCATGGAGGTCTGCAGCCTGCAGGTGTGGATTATTTAACACTCTGGGGGGTAGCGCTTCACAGGGAGGGACTGGAGCTGATGGGTAAATGCCCTCTGCCCTCATTTCTCACTCTTGGGCAGATAATTCTATGTTATAATCTATGTGCCTCCTCAGAAGATCCAGTTGGTCAAAATGGGGACTAACTTGATAACATGCTGGCTTTTACTCTTTCTCTATTTCTCTCTGTCTAATTCCTCATTTTTTTTTTTTAAAGCCAGGGATGGAACAAATTTTATTGAGCAACAAAGGTAGGTTTATAGAGTAAGAGCAAGAGATAGGCTTAGAGAGCAACATGCACTCTCCATAGGCAGTAGAGCCTCCATTGCCATGGCAAGTACTGAAAGAGGCCCAGTTCCTCACTCATGCTCCCCGAGCTCTTATTGCAGGCTCTGCTTTTAAGGAGTCTAGGCTAGAAGAACTAATACCAGGAGTGTCCCTAGAAAACTGACTTTCAGGCTTGACCCTGAAACTGGTTCACTTGCCTGTCACCCCATTGCTAGTGGTAGATATGGTGGTGATAATTCTTTCATGCTGGGGTATCACAACTGCTAAGACTCTCACTAGTGCTGGATTAGGAGGGAGTGCAGGGGAAGGTTGAAACCCTGGGCTTAGAGCTAGCTAAGGTACCCAAAAGACATAATAATAATAGTATTTTTTCACATTCTAAGAATTGTGAAGTTGGCTGGCTTTTATTAAATGTCACTCTCTTTAGAAACCATGTTGAAGGTAAATGGCAAACTCTGGTCAGCCAATAATCAATTCAAGGTATGCTATGAAAGTCAAAAGGACTTTGACACCTTAACCAAAACCTCAACTCCTATAACCTCAAGGCAGACAGTACTAAAAATCAGACCCAGGATTGAGGAGTGGCAGAGCTACAAAGAAGACAGACTGGAGAGCCTCACCAGGCTGATGCAAAGTCAGGGTCCTGTTAAGAAATGAGCTGGAACCAACACCCGGATGGAGACTTTGGGGGCATCAGCCTGAGAATCTTACATTTCCAGATTCCTCTGAACCTGAGGGTGGCGGAATCAGTCCCTTCATCTTTGTTAGAGATCAATTGCCCCTTGACTGAAACCTTGCAAAAACCTCTCCTTAGGCAGGTTCCTTGCGAGATAGCTCTTGTACTCTTTAAGATGTGCTCTTGCCTGCCTTCATTGCCCCCAGTCCAATAATTAGGGACAAGTTGCAGCAGAGCCTGAGTAAAAAAAACAGTCCCACTCGATGAGGTTATAATGCACATATAAAAAAAAAAAAACTGTAGGAGTTAGCTAGCTGGAGCCAGGACAACATGTATGAAATGGATCTTGGGGGATGTTAAATTGGGGGAGGTAGAATATCAGGGTTCGAAGGGGGGTGGAATTTTTTAATATGGGGGACCACTATCTCATGAATGGGCAGTTAATGTCTTGGCAAGGACACCTAGAACTGGCTCTTCTATACCACGGGTATGGCTCCTTAATGGGGCAGCATATATTAAACGAGGTAGGAAAGCTGAAACTTCCTTGGCAAAGAATGAGGAAGGGGTCCGAAGTTTTAGGGAGGTGGGAACATTAGAATGGATTTATTATATGAGATCTACCAGCAGGACCCAGATGGACAACTTTATCATTGAGGAATTATAAGGGGGTCACTGGCATTGTTAAAAAGCTGAATGGTGGGGGTCCTTTATGATCTGAGGTTTAAAATGGGACATGCTGCCATGGACTGGGATCCATAGGATCAGCTGGGATGACAGGACTCGAGAATGTCAGAGGCTACGTGATTGCCCTTAACCGCCAGAGGCAGAAGAGATGTAGTAACCTAATCGGCAGTCAAAGGGCCTTGGCCTGCAGTGATCTATGGCTGTGGCTAGTAAGCCTTTACATTTCCAGGGGAAAGAAAGATAAACAGCACCTACGGTATATTGTTTGATTTTCATAACCAGAAAAAAAATTAAAAGCTGGAGAGCAGAAGACTCACACTAGTTGCCAAGTGGAAAAATGTTGTCTCTCACTCACTTTCCAGATTAGGCCAGAACCCACTGAATAGGGAAGAACCTTTCAGTGTCACTGTAAGTGTACTATGTGATAAATCAGGGGTCCTCAAACTTTTTAAACGGGGGACCAGTTCACTGTCCCTCAGACCATTGGAGGGCCGGACTGCAGGCCCCAGGACGAGTCAGCTGCTAAGCAGGACAGGCAGGGGCAGCAAAAACAACTGGCGGGCCAGATAAATGTCCTAGACGGGCTGCATGTGGCCCGTGGGTCATAGTTTGAGGACGCCTGTTAAATGTTTCACTTATCCATCCCAAAGAGACCACGTGACCATTTACCCGAGTTGCTATGCACTGAGGGAAAGGTAAGTAGCCAGACCTTTTAAGAGTTTTTAGATGGAGGGTTTGAACTGACTCTGGTACCTGAAGACCTGAATTGCTATCAGAGTCCCCTGGTTGGAAAATCTGAAGTGCAAGGCCTGAAAAAGACCAGACAGGCTGATATACAGGGAAGACCATTCTGGGTGGAGGAAACATACTTTGCAGAGTGTGGATCTGAGAAAGCATCTGGCGTGTTTGAGCAACAGTCAGAAGGCAGATGTGGCTGGAGCAGAGCAGGCTTGTCAGCAAGAAGCAGGAGACGGAGTTAGAGAAGGAGAAATGGAAAGGGACTCGAAGGTGACTGCAGGAACTTTGGAACAGTGGTGGGGAATGGTTGGATTCCAGATATAACCTGAGCCGATGGATTGGACGTGAATTGTTAGAGACAGAGAGCCCTCCTATGTTCCTGACCTGAGAAGCTGGAAGATTGAGATACTGTTAACCTGGGCAGGAAAGACTGTTGGAGGAGGAGGTCTGGAGAATCAATTTTGTTTATTCATTCTTTCGAGTCATCGAATGTTAAGTGGGTAGCTACTACATCCTGGGCACTGTGCATGGCTCTGGGAATGGAATAGTGAATGAGGAAAGTATCGCTCAGTCCCTCTGGGCACTTGAGGGCCAGTAAATGAGGTGTTTATAATTCATAAACATTATAAAAAGTTTATAAATGCTATGATCATTAGGTGAAGAAGATGTAGATTAAAGAAAGTAGGAGGAAGAGAAAAAGGAGGAGAGGAGAAAGAAAAAGAGGAGAGGTATTCAGCCTGTACTATGTAGCTGGACGTTAGCTGCTCTATCCCATTTAGTTTCATTTCATCTTCTCCCTACCTCTGTGAGGTAGGTATTGTAAGGCGTAGTGGTGAGGTTTAATGGATTAGGGTGACATTGTCTGAAATTTTGTAAGAAGCAAGTCTTGCTTCTATAATATAAAGAAAATATCTAGGCTTATGCCAAAAACCTAGTAGTGATTCCTGTGAGATAGTCAGGGAAAGGCCTCTGAAGTCTTTTTCTCCTCTCCTTAAATTCAAACCCCATTTTAGGATGTCACCACTCTGACCAGCTATTTGGCAGGAAATCAAAGAGTGAGTGCAAGGTGGCTGTGGCTCCTTCCATAGCAGGGAAGGCCCTGCTCCTCTGACCCCTCTCACCCCAGGAAAGGAGGCTTCAGGAGAGAAGAATCCCCAGTGGACTCGGGCTCTGAACCCAGAGTCCCCACCACTAACAGAAAGACCCTGTCATTGTATGCAATTCAGATTAGTATTTAGTCCTCTTGGGAGAAGGAAGTAAGTGGGCAGAAGAGGGGAGACTCTCTTCTTCCTTCAAAGGTAGGATTGTTAAAGTATGAGGCTAGGAGACAGGGCTGAGACCAACGCGGGGACTTGAAGATTGGATGCAGATGTTAAGGGAAACAAAGCTCAGGCAGAGGCTGAGCAGGGAGGCTGATCACCTCAGGCAAGAACCGGCTTCAGCTCAGTCACCTACTGTGAACTTTGGCTAATTACAATATTATTTACATTGTGATCTGAAAGTGTCTCTGCCCTTGAAGTCACCATGCGGTTCTAAGACAATCAGACAAAATATGAAAATGGGAGGAACTCAATTTTAGGAATTACTACCCAAGTTTTCAGTAAAAGCCCATCCCTTAACCTTGACTATTTCTCCCCTCAATTCATAAGACTTCAAAAGACCAAAAACTACTTCCTTCCGGGGCAGGTGCTCATTTTCAAGCCAACCTGCTCTCCCTCCTGAGAGTATACTTTGAATTTTTAAATAAGCTATCACTTGCTTGGCTTACGTGGTGTGTCCTGAAATTCTTTTCCTACAGATCACCAAAAACTTGGAAAAACCTCCTCTCAGAGGCTCCCTTTTATAGACGAGAGGTTTAATAACTCATCCCAGCTCAGCCAGGTGACAGAGCCTAATCCAGGTCTGACTTCCACTGCTCTGCAGAACTAACGTCTTCTTTGAAAAGGGAGCCTATGACCAAATGGAGAAGAAAATACTATATGGTAGCTTAGAGGCTGCTTTTAAAGTTCCAGAGGGCACGGAAGTTCCCAAGAGAGCAAGGAGTGCTTGGGCAAATGAAATTTATGGTCCTGTGGTTGAGCAGGCCATGAAAAGATCGGGCTTGCCAGATTTCAGCTTATTCTGAGAAGAGCGCAGATCAAGAAAATAAACTTAGACTGGCTAAAGGTTACCCAGACTTCTGACTCTGCTGAGATGTCTCCCCTGTGATTCTTCCTGGGCTTCAACTTGTTTTTTTAATAATAATAATTTTTAAAAATAGTAAAATAACTTTATTTTCTGACTATAAAAGTAATGCATATGCATTATGACAATCATAAAATATTAACAAATTATAGAGAAGGAGTTTAAAATCCATAATTCCAGAACTTAGAGATATTGTGATAAATTTATTGGTACATATTCTTCCAGATTTTAAAAACATATCTATGTTTGTGAATGTGACATCATACTCCTTTCCACCTGGTCTAGTACATTCGAGGTTTCAGGTAACCTGGGAAGGTCTTGGGCAATGAAACTCCAGAAAGAGAGCAAATCAGACACATCACAAGGCCTCTTTTTCCTTTTGTCTCCCTCATCTGTAGGGCCTAGGGGAGCCCTCTGGGGTCTTGTGGGTCTAGAATGAAGGTTTTGAGCCTGTTGAGAAGCTGTAGAACAATAGAATAGAGAAGAGACACCAATTCTGGAATCCCAAGGCCTGTGAACTCTGGTTTAAAATACAGGACTTGAAACCCAGGGTAAAGTTTTGATCATTCTTGTGGTTTCCACGTGTGCTCCAATGCACTTAAGCAGAAGTTAGCCAACGTTTTCTATACAGGGTCAGACAGTAAATTATTGTAGGCTTTCTAGATATACTGTCTCTATTGCAGCTATTCAACGGCAATTGTGACACAAAAGCAGCCACAGACAATCTGAAAATGAATGGGCATGACTGTGCTCCAGTAAAACCTTATTTACAAAAACAGATGGGAAGCTGGATTTGGCTGGAGGACCATAGTTTGCAGAGCCTTGCACTAGCTGAAGAAAGAACATTTGGGCAGAAACTGTAGCATCTTCCCCTCAGTACACTGGGGAATACTGTTCCCTACACATGTACACACACACACTTACACATTGAGATAATACCCTAGGTTCAGTTTCTAAAATTGTAGCAAAATATACATAAAATAAAATTGACCATTTTAACCATTTTTAAGTGTACAGTATTAAGGACATTCACATTGTTGTGTAACCATTATCACTGTCAATCTCCAGAAACCTCATTCATCTTGCAAAATTGAAACTCTATACCCATTAAATAATGACTCCCCATTACCCCCTCCCTCCAGCCCCTGGCAACTACCTTTCTACTTTCTATCTCTATAAATTTGACTACTTGGCTTGGCGCCTGTGGCTCAAGTGGCTAAGGCGCCAACCACATACACCTAAGGTGGTGGGTTCGAATCCAGCCCGGGCCCACCAAACAATAATGATGGCTGCAACCAAAAAAAAATAGCCAGGCATTGTGGCAGGTGCCTGTGGTCCCAGCAACTTGGGAGGTGGAGGCAGGAGACTCCCTTGAGCCCAGGAGTTGGAGGTTGCTGTGAGCTATGCCATGGTACTCTACCCAGGGGGACAGCTTGAGGCTCTGTCTCAAAAAAAAAAAACAAACCAAACAAACAAACAAAAAAACAAATAAAATAAATTTGACTACTTATATACTTCAGATAAATGGAATCATATAAAAATTGCCCTTTTTTGATTTGATAAACCTCTTCAAGGTTGATGTACATTACAACATGTGTCAGACTATAGATTCAATTTTATAAATGTTTAAAACAGTATTTCCCCTTATTTTAAAAACCTTTTGGTAAATACCAGTTTTAAAGGCTACATACTATTCCATTAAATTTGACTGGAGGGGAACTCATTAGAGACTAGAACCACCTTCTCTGCCTGAGAGGGTGGAGCTCTCTAGTCTCCTGGTCACAGCCAATGCCTGGGCACCAATGTGCTGGCAAAGGCTGCCCAACTGCACATGAGGTGGGCCCTGGCTGCCCAACAGAGACGCTCGCTACAGAATGGCCCCCAAAGGAGCCAATAACATCCACTCAGGAAAATACCATTGCAGAACAAGCAAAATGAGAGTAGGTCTCACTGTGAACCCAGGCCAGGGAAGTTCCCGGTTCACTTTATCACACTAGGAAGCCTGGTTTTGCCAGGCAGAACCAACACATTTATACTCATAAATATTCCCCTTTTTTGAACATTTAGGTTATTCCCGATGATCTGCTATTATAAACAGTGCTTTTAATAAACATCTTTGTACTAACCCTTTTCTACATATCCAATCATTTCCTTAGGACAGCTGAGTGATTGTATTGTCAGCAGCAAATTTATTGTGACTATGAATTGTTTGGTCCTTTGGCCACCAACGAGCTTGAGGATCCAAGATGACTCCACTGCTGAAAACATTGATTGAGTGCTGTCAAGGAGAACTGGCAAGAACTGGACAAGACACGAAGCCTTTAGTCCTCACAGGTTTCTTCTAAGGGCTCAAGCTTGGAAATGGGGGCCAAAAAATAAAAAATGAGGAAGGACAACAGGACAAGGATGACCAGGAAGAAGGGCCCTGGGCATTAACCCAGGCTGGTGAAATGAGCTTGTTCATTGTGAATGGCATTGAGGTTGAGAGAGAAGGGGGACAGAGTCTTTTGATGAGTGGTTATAGAGTCTATAGCCCTCGCTTCCCCTTGCTTAATGAATTTTTGGTCTATTGGACCTGCAGGAACCTTAAAGGAAGAAAGCAACTACATAATAGAATTATATATTGTGTTCTTGGCTATAGTGAAATTATTTGGTCTTATACAGTTACCCTGGTAATAGGGAAGGCTATAATTCCCAGGTTCCTGTAGGCTGGCAGGGCTACGGGATGAGTTACAGCCAATGGACTGTAAACAGGAACACAGCTGTATCATTTCTAGGATAAGATGGGTAAGGACTCAAATTTGACCCTCCTGCCATCTTACTGCCATCTTAGCATCCCTGGAGACCATGTGTTATGCTGGTAACATCGTCAGATGGAAATCCCTTCAGCCTTGAGTGACTGTGTGGAGCACTGCTTTTCACTGACCTATGCTGGATGTGTATTGTGATCACAAATAAATCTTTCTTATTTTAAGTTGTTGAATTTAGGCATTGTCCATTATCCTATCCAACACACTAGCCCTATGTGAGGTTAAGTGGAAGAAGTCTTAAGTCTTTCTAACTCCAGAGTCTGCATTAGTATTTGGAAATCATTCAGGTTTCTGGATGGTAGGATCCTAGGAGTGCATTGGTTTTGAGACTAGGACACCAGATCTTGGATCTGGGAATATGACTAGCTTCTGAGATCATAATAAGATTAAGGGATGGAACACAAAGGCTACTGATACTACCTCCCGCTCCTGTCAGAATTGGCAACTTATTTGGGAAGGAGGCTAATCCTGTAGGCAGATCAGAAGATTCAGTGTTAGGTAGCTGGGTACAGCAAGGAGAAGAAAATGAGATAGGGCTGAAATTGGTGATATTCTTGTTACCAAAGAAAATCAAGTCATTTCATCTCCATTAAAATAATGCAGACTTATTTCATTTTTTTCATAAAGTTTCATTCTTGCTTCTACTGGTTGTATGTGGGCAGGGAAGACATCAGGTCACAATCATCTGACTGTCACAGAGTTATTCATCTGATGCAGATGGAGTGACAACTCACTGAGAATTAGCATTCTGTTGAATTGAGTCACTTCGTGTATCCTGTAGTCTCAGCCTCAAATCATTCCTCTCAGGCCTAGGCTTCGAGAGGGCCCTGGGTAATAATTCGCTCTGGGGACCTTCTTATCTCTGGGGACCTTCTTATCTCTGCTGGGGTTCATCAGGACAAATTCACTGATAAGTTTTGGTTTCTCCTGAACCCCTAGAAATTAAAAGAGAGAAGTATATTATTGAGGTATTCCCCATATTTTCTATTTCATATTAAAACTTGGGCTCAAAAAACTGGGACTTCAACAAGAGTTATAGGCGGGGCACAATGTCTCTTGTCTGGAATCCCAGAACTTTGGGAGGCCAAGGTGGGATGACAGCTTGAGGCCAAGAGTTCAAGACCAGCCTGAGCAACACTGTGGCCTAAAGAGAGGAAGTGACTTTGTAGAGACATTTTCTCTACGAAAGAAGAAGAACAAGAAGAAGAAGAAGAAAGAAGAAGAAGAGAATTGTAGTGGAATCTCAGGGTTTCTAGTGGCATAGAAAAAAAAGTTACAAGAAATTACTTTCTGAGGACTCCATCTTGTCACCTCAAAACAAGTGTAAATCCTATCTTATAGGGTTGCAGCAAAGATTAAGTGACACCCATTTACCGCAGTGCCTGGTGGGAGAGGGAATTAAACGTTTGTTCTTGTTTTTCCTATTCCATTCCAAACCATGTTATTCCTGTTCAGATCTTGTAAGGAAGTTGTGTGAAACAGGGTCATTGCAACTCTGAACAACAAGATCAGCAATCACGAGAGGTAGGGACATGAGTTCCTGGGCCAGGACAAGTCAGTCAGGCATAGCCTGCGTGTGGGCCTCACCCTCAGGCTTTGAATTGTGTTTCTTTGGCTGCAAGGAACAGAAACTCAGTCAAAGTTAGCCAAGAAAGGTCTGTGAGAAAAAGGGAGAAGATCTTATGGAAATCCAAAAGGAGAAGGCAAGATAGGGCCAAACTACCCGGCCCTGGAGGTGGAGGGTGAACCAGCCCCTCCAAGGATCTGCAACAGACTTCAAGGATTGTCCCTAAAGTGCTTCCCCCTCAAAATGTCATACAGATTGTCCCTTAGATCTGCTTCTCTGCGTTCTTGCTCACTTTACCATGAGCCGCCTTGGTGCTCTGGGTTGTTTGGTTTCAGCTGGTTAGCGAGCATGAGGGGTGGGCGGTGGGGGGGATGTGCCTTCTGCTAACTTCTTTCCTGCTTGTGTCACTGGGGCCAGGTCCTGTGCTCTGACACCTGTTATCTCATTCAGTCCTCAGAGCAACCCCACCGGTGAGTATCATTACTTCAACATTTTGGATGAGGAAACGGTGGCTTGAAGAGAGGAAGTGGCCTGCCCACGTTTACAGGTTCTGTCTGTAGCAAAATGTTGCCTTTGGCAAGTATAATAACCTGCGGGCAAACAATTATCACCCCCGAGGCTGGCTGCTAGTGATTGTGGCCTGGGTTTTCTCAACTTAGGGAGGATTTGGAGCTGTCTGGGAGGGCTCCACCACAGAGTTACAGCAGAGGGATGTTTGGGCAGAAGGGCATGGCTGGAGTTGGGGCCATCTGTTAGCCCCACGAGCATCAGTGACTCCATCTCATTCTTGTTGAAGGCAGAGCTGGGGGTGGGGGTCAGGTCTGCTTCCTGGGAATGTCACAACCCCATCTCATTCCCTTGCACCGTTCTGTGCCTGCTGGAGCCTATTCTTGGCTCCTAAAGGGGAAAAACCATTTGGACACCGGTGCAGCCCTTGCTGGTGTGGGAGCTCTGGACAGCTGCAGCAGAGCAGGCACGCGCAGCTGAGCAGCAGATGTGTCTCCTGCAGGAAAGGCAGTTTTATTTTTTATTTTTTATTTTTTTGTAGAGACAGAGTTTCACTTTGTTGCCCCTAGTAGAGTGCCCTGGCGTCACACAGTTCACAGCAACCTCCAGCTCTTGGGCTTTGGCGATTCTCTTGCCTCAGCCTCCCAAGTAGTTGGGACTACAGGTGCTTGCCACAACACCGGGCTTTTTTTTTTTTTTTTTGTTGCAATTTTTGGCCAGGGCTGGGTTTGAACCCACCATCTCTGACATATGGGGTCAGCGCCCTACTCCTTTGAGCCACAGGCGCCACTTGACCCAGCTATTTTTTTTGTTGCAGTTTGGCTAGCCAGGTTTGAACCTGCTACCCTCAGTCTGTGGGGCTGGCACCCTGCCCACTGAGGCACAGGCGCTGCCCTGGAAAGGCAGTTTTAAATATGGAGCAAATACTGGTGCAGGGGGGCAGAGGAGGAGAGAGAAGAAGGGAGTGTTGTAGGATGGTAGAGATCTGTCCCAGAAGACTTGCATTCAAGTCTACGTGAATAGACTGGCTTTGTGGCCTTGGGCAAGTCATTAAACCTCTAACCGGTTTCCTCCTCTGTAGAATGGGGGAAAGGGTGGATTGTGGTGATGGTGGCTACTGTCTGTGAGGGCTCTCTGAGGTAGGTACTGCCCTCAGCATGTGCTCCATATTATCCACAAGGCAATTCCTGTGAAAGACTGAGCCTGGGCTCAGCGCCTGTGGCTCAATCGGCTAAGGCGCCAGCCACGTACACCTAAGGTGGCGGGTTCGAATCCCCAGCCTGGGCTCGCCAAACAACAATGATGGCTGCAACCAAAAAATGGCCGGGCGTTGTGGCGGTCGCCTGTAGTCCCAGCTACTTGGGAGGCGGA
>CAUYQV010039925.1:0-78494 GCA_963574575.1 Galagoides demidoff | reverse complement strand
AAGAAATGGTCGCCAATGTTAAAAACTGGGGTCACATTTATATGGTGCTATGCATGTGATTCTCTGGCACCGGGACTCAGGAGGCCAGGGGAATTTTACTTCTCTGTCTTCACAGCACTGTCCTCTGGCTTTATTTATAGTGTATGTTCTATCAACTTCTCCAAAGTATTTTGAGACAAATTTAGGAACTAGAGAACAGAGAAATTAAATGTACAGATTTAAGCAAATTAAAACAAGCAGAGAATAAAATGTTTGTCAGTCTTCTGAGTTGATAATTTGCTAGCACAGTGCTTAGCAAATCATTCGCGTATGTGTCTGTAACTACACATCTACATCTAGTTGCTGTTTTGATTTGTGTTTTTTTTTTTTTTGAGACGGAGCCTCAAGCTGTCCCCCTGGGTAGAGTGCCATGGCATCACAGCTCATAGCAACCTCCAACTCCTGGGCTCAAGCGGGTCTCCTGCCTCAGCCTCCCAAGTAGCTGGGACCACAGGCGCCTGCCACAACGCCCGGCTATTTTTTGGTTGCAGCTGTCATTGTTGTTTGGCGGGCCCAGGCTGGGGATTTGAACCCGCCACCTTAGGTGTATGTGGCTGGCGCCTTAGCCGGTTGAGCTACAGGCGCCGAGCCAATTTGTGTTATTGAACATGTGAATGAATTATGAATGAACACACCTGCTAAGCTCAGGTATTGAATTTGATTCTGAGTTCCCCAGTAACCAGGAGGAAAAGGGAAATACAGGATACGATATGGTTTCTATTACATAACTAAAGAGAAGACGGTTGTTCTAATGAATAGATGCGGGAGGCTGCCACGCTTTTGGCACAGCAAGGAATTCAGGGAGAGATTTATTTTAATGAGCTTTTGGGTAAAAAGTTCTTGAAGTAAATAATTTTTTTAAAACTTTTTTTAATGTTTGCGATTCATTGTGGGGTGTAGGGGAATGAAGGATGGAGAGAGGGGAGGGAGGTGGGGGGGTCACAGTGTCTGGCACACCTCTTAGGGGTGGGACACAATTACAAGAGGAATTTTACCTAACGAGCACAACCAGTGTAACCTAATTCTTTGTACCTTCAATGAAGTAAATAATTTTAATTAGTCCTCCTGCTGTTTCCTCCCCAAACAAATTTGTTTGATCTTAAAATCTGGGGTACAATCAAAGCAGGAATACAGAATAACCAAGTTAGAGCAGGAGAAGCAGTGTTGCCTGGGGGTTAACAAAGTGGGTTTTGGAAGTGAGATACTCACTTCTCTACCTGTGAACTGGGGACAGTAATAATATTGATAATAATCATTATATCACATGAATATTGTGAAGATTTAATGAGATAATATACATGTACGTAGAATGGCAGCTGTTGCAGAGAAAGCGTTCAGGAGGTGACAGTCCCACATGGATGCCCTCTGATTATGTGCTGGTGACATAGGTACCCTGTACTCCAGAGCCCCCTCCCCTTATCTGGTCTCTCTCCCCTCCCATTTATGTCAGGTTAAAGAGTGAGGTGTGGGTAGCATGACTCATAATGAAGACTTTTGTTTTTCTTGGGCCCTCTCCTCCAAATGCAGGGGGACTGCAGTAGTCCCACGTGACAATAAAGCCCAGACAAATATGATTTTGCCTATTTCCCATTGCACAGCACAGTGCCTGAGTGAATCTGAGTAAATCTTAAGTCCTCATTTAGTTTGCAAGTTTCTCCAGGGAAAGGATAATGACTTCTCTCCCATCCTCCTTTCTACTGTGTAACTCAACTCCTTCCATTGTTTTATCTGGAGCAACCCTGTAAGTTCCAATCCCTGAGACTGAAATGGGATGGTAGATGTGAGAGAGGGATGGACCCCACTTCAGATGTAATTAAGTAATAGAAATTTATGGATAATTTGATACACCTACAGGTGCACCTGTAGGGGGCTCTTGTGGTGGCCAACAAGAAACCTCGAATAGTGGTTGAGAAGCCCTTTTATATCGTTATTCTGCACAGTCATGGCTGGTCAGCAAGCTAGCACCATACAGAAGCCCATCACAGCAGAGCACAACTCAATATAGCTCAGGGGTCACAAGGTAAGGGTACATCACTTACAGAACTTAGGGTGGGGGTACATATTGGCTCATAATCACAAGATACATTATAAGCACGTTATTTCATGATAATAAGATGGGGCATATCATAAGGGGTTACACAATTCAAGCACAAATCATGAAATGAGGGGTTCAAACAAGTATTGGGTAAATTTTCGAGAACGACTTGGGACCTTTTCACGGGGGGCTTTATTTGGAATCCACCCCTCCCTTCCTCAACCCCTCCCTGCATGCTTCCTTAATCTCAGGCTGCTGCTTTACCCTTGAGGGGCTGGGACTAAAAGGAATAGGAGAGGTTTCATTTTCAAGGGTAGAGGGCTTGTTCCCCACTGGTCTTAAGGAGGGTCAAGGGCTGGGGGCTGGCTATTACTGTAATAACCTTCCAACTCAATGCATTATCTTCATAACATGTTTTCATAAAAGAAAAAAAGTAACTTTTTAGATCAGTGGTTGTCAATCTTCCTAATGCTGCAGCCCTTTAATACAGTTCCTGTGGGGTCGTGACCCACAGGTTGAGAACCTCTGTTTTAGAGAAAACACAGTTCCCCAAACTAGAAAGGGTATAAGTTTCTTCTTCTATCTATATTGGAAGAAGAAAGTTTCACGTATTCCATTATTTCAAGAACACGTCTCATGTTGGATACTCTACCAAATTCTGGGAAGAGATGTGTCCACGTCAGGCATGATAATAGTTATTGATACTAGAGCTGAGATTCAGATCACGGCTTCATGTGTCTTCCTTACCTGTACCAAGCCAACCCACAACATAGCGACACCCGTGTTTCCTGAAGGTGGACCTATGCCAGACAAGAAACAAGCACCAAGACACACAAGGAGAAAGGGCGACATTCCATGTTGCTCTACCACGACTTTGTGTGTAACCCTGTAGTGTTTAAATCTATATTATTATAAATTCACCATCAGTGCCTTTCCCCTGGATGCACTGCATAATCTCTACATATATGCAAAAACACAGGACTGTATTTTATTATATGTGTGTGTTCACTTGTTCAAGTGAGGAACAGTCTGTGTCAAGGGCTAAGTGTTTGAGAAAATTCAACCTTGGAAATAGACAAGACTCTCCCCCATGAGGAAGCTGGAGTTCTAGTAAGGAAAATGCTCCAAAAGTAACACTCATAAAAACTTATAAATCATGTGGCACGTTAAAAGGTGAAAGCATATGGAAGATTGAGGCTCTGATGGAAAGTGGGGTTATAATTTTTGTTGGTAATAAGGGGGAACGTCCAGTTGAAAATCTCTGAGGTATGCGTGCCTGGCATAAATGGTAGGTGTGGCATTAGGGCAAAAACAGCCCCTTAAGTGTTTCCCACAACTGTGGACGTAAGCAAATTCTTATAATATTCTGTTTCTTATTCCTATTCTAAAATTATGACTAGTAAAGTCCTAAGAGATGTCAATACTCATAGAAAGCGTCAGCAGACTTTATGCATTTTGGAACAATAATGGGAAAGTTTGCCTCACAGCACCATCTGCTTTCCAGTGCCTTAACTCATTCCATCATTTTTGTTTATATCAAAAAGTCACAATATTTTGAATAAAGGTATACACAATATAATGCAAACAGTGTTTTAAATTCTGCTTAAATGAAGATTTAGCGTTGGTGCAATACACCACTCTTTTAAAATGTTTTCCATGTTCTGCAGGCTAGGGAATCAGCATCACACATTTTAACTGTCTTAATCATTGTCATCCACCTACTGAGCGGACAAGTCCTGACGTGAGCTCAATACTCTGTTCTTAAATCCTTTGCCCTTTGGGCTACTTTGAAAGGTTACTTCTTATACTTTATCTAGAGGTATCATATTTTCTTCTTTTATTTATCTTTTGTTCAGAGGGTACATTTTGTCTTCGGATACTTTTCCAATTATATTTAGAAATTAAAAAAAAGAGAACATCTTTTCAAACCATGTCAAAGGTATCAGGTGACAATCTGCAGTATCCAGCCTCCTGTCTATATAAAACACTCATCTTGGAGAGTTTTTAGAATGTTCCATTTTGAGCTTCTTGTTCTCCAAATATACTGCATCAAAGAGATGATTCGGAGGTATCATTTAGATGATAATCTTCTTTATCACTAGTTACAGGCATCAAAATTAATAAGCTTTGTAATTGCATTTTTTTCTGTGTGTATAGAGGCAAAGAATAAAAGCTTACCTCTTGAATCTAAGTCCAGCTGAATTCCAGTCCACAAAAGAAAACTATAACACCCTACTTCTAACATGTAGTTCCTTTTATGATTATAACAGTGGATACATTTTGCAGCTCTGAATTTACATGCACGTATATATTTTATTGTATCTTTTAACTTGTATTGGTTGGTATGCTTTTAGCTGTAAGAGATGAAAACCCAACTTAAACTCTCACACAGTAAATTTATTATCTTACATAATAGAAGAGTTATACAGTTCTGCATTTTCAAAATCAGTTAATTAAAGACAAAATGCTATCAATAAAAATTGTGTTCCTTTCATTTACACCACATACACACACACACACACACACACACACACACGCTCATATGCACATATATTTTTGATAGATTTCCTCGGGGAGTTAACTCACTCCTTTGATCATAACAAATTTCTTTCCCTATAGAGACTGTGCTAATTTATTTTCTTAGCTGAAATAACTATACTACTCTTTCCATACCCTGGAAAATATAGTATTATCTTTGATTTTTAAAAAATATCCCGTAGAAAAAGTTGTACAAATAATAAAAAACACCTTACTATTTTTCACTGTATCATTATATACTCCATTCTTAACAAAACCCAAGAGGTCAAAGTCTTTTAACTGGTCACCTGACTGTTGGTCAGTATTCACATTCCCAGACCCACATTTGACCCAGGGAGTCAAAATCGTTAGAAGTTGAACTTGAGAATCTGTATCCTAAGAATTCCTGTAATCAAAGAAATTTGTGAAATATTTCTCTAAATTTTAAAGTCTGAAAGAATATTTTGTGAGCATTGGACCAAAAGTCTCAGCTCCCTTCTTGAGGAAAAGCTACTTCCATGAAAGAAGGAAGAGAATTGTATGCCTTTGAGAAAAATAACTTGACTGTGAACCTCAGAATTTCACTGAGATACGTAGAATGACAGTTAGAAGACAGCAGAGGCAGTGTTTTCTAAGCCCAGGGCCCAGAGTCAGAGGCGGGCAGCATACATATTTTAGTGGCCTGTCCTTCCAAAATTAATTTATGAATAAAGATAAAAGTCACTTGTTACACCCCTTTAAACTTTTGTTTTTAGGTATAGAGACAAAGATATCTCATGCAAAAGAAGAAAGGCATTCAAAAAGAGCGTAACATCACGACAGGTACAAAAATCTGCATTCCACCTAAAAGTATTCTCCTGTTGTTAGCCAATAATATGCTCTTTTCTTTTTTTTAGTCATCTTATTTTCGCTTTGGGGTTTTCATTGAAAACAGAATTGATTTCTTCATCCCCTACCAAAGTATCCCTCGGAGCATAGAAATAGGGAAGCAGGCCTGGATCTAAAAGAAAGGTTGAATTTATAGCAGCTTTGAAATTTCTTTTGGTGTAGACATCATCATTGTGGGAAGCTCCTCAGGACACCATGACAATTAGTCACCTTCTAAATAAGGTTATCATGTAAATACAAGTTCAGGTTCATAATAGATTGAAGAGAGCCAGGAAGGGAAGTTTGACCCTCAGGAAATCTTTTAGAGTGAAATGGGATACTTTTAGTTTGGGAATTGTAGCATAGATATACTGCTTACAATTTTGGAATTGTAAAGTGAAAAAAAAAAAAGGTATGCTGTTTAGTCACTGAAGTGGTCTGTGGTAGACATTTATTGATTACATATCCAAAACTCATCCCTTTATCTAAGGGCATCTGGATATTCAGTGCATAGCCACTTGTCTGGTTATATACCTAAAAGTCAAAATTTGGTTGATTCAAGTCATCCTGCAAATTCCATGTCTCTGGTCACGGTTGGGGTTGGCTCACTGGTACAGTAAACTGTATGTGTTACGAGTATTGTTTGTGAGGCTTTCTTTCTCCATCTAATTCTGATTGTGTCCTGTGTTAAGTTGTTCTTCCCAATTTTCCTTGTACACTTTGAGTATAAAAGAGAAGATTTTCCTTTGATATCAATGGGCACACCTTTATAAGTTCAGACATGATCAACATTATTACATTATCTGTGCGGAGAATCCTCAAAGAACTCAAATTAGATGTCTCATTTGATCCTGTTTCCTAAGTTTTAAAAATCACCCCTGCCACATTTCACAATGATGGTGTTAATGCTTTCACCGTGGCATTCTACAGCACTGTCTGTCCTTCTAATGTGTGAAACACCAGAGTTTCATTAACTCATTGGACCTCACCAGTAAGGAATCAAATTTAGCCACTGGTTTCCATATTTTTCCAGGGGCAGCAGAAAAGGAGTTACAAAATCAGAATGCAGGAGGGATGCACAAGCTGAATCATACTATTTCCTGGCACCCGTGCTTGTCACATCAAGAGGTATTGCCAAAAGCCCATGAGACGATGAATATGCAACATTTGATTTTTTTTCACTCAAATGGCTTATAATCCCTTAGCTGTGTCATCTGACAGGCAGGTTACAGGAACCCTGGGGAGAGTGTCTTCTCTCTTCAATCGCCAAATTAAAAGTCAAACAGATTTGTGGAGGGTTCTGTAAAAATATTCATACCTGATACCCTAGATTTATTTTAAAACCATCCAAGAATGATTTGCTGTCCAAATCGTCCAGTTCTTTCCTTGACCTGAGTACTTTTCTGTTTTTTTTTTCTTTTTTTTTATGGCTTTGTTTTTCTGATTTTTTTCCTATTAAACTTGCTTAAAATCTCAGATCAGGTGTTTTAAAAGATTAACCACAATGAGATACAAGATTTTTCATAAATAATTACTCAATTGTTCATTTTATATTTGAATAATTATCAAAAATATTTCAAAGTTAAAAAAACTTAACAAAAAATTTAAGAAATCTACTCTAAGTCAAAGTAACATAAATTCAAGAGATCATGATTACATGTTATCATATTTATCATTACATAAACACAATCATGTTACTTTCTGGTTATGGCATTATATAACCAACCGAGGAGAATATTTAGCAGGGGAAAAAGTATTAAGAAATAATATTTAGTGTAAAAATAAACCAGGAGGGCTGAAGATGTTTCACAACTTCAAACTGAGTTTTTCATTACAGGAGATCTTTTTCTATAAATAATATTATTTTCAGAGTGTTTTAAAACTTAAAAAGACTATTCATACCATTTTTCATGAGATTCTTTCACTATTTCTTAGTTATCCTTCTCAGATTCATTTTTCTGATGGAGAAACTGGGGAGCATGGAAGCTAACTCACACGTATCATTAAATCACATTTTCCCTCACGTTACTGTCTGTGAGGTAAGTGTTCACTCTGTGATCAGTGTGTTAGCAGTCACACCCCAGGGTATCACCAGTGCTACCCACCCTCCAAGTCAACTGTACACACATACCTTAGAATTGATCAGTGGCATCTCTGAGTCGAGATGTTAAATTTAAGTTCAACTCGGCTTTAAACTGTGTACTCTTTCCATGGGTGCTCTGGCCTCACATAGATCAGCTGAAAAAAATAAACCATCCAACAAAGAATATTTTGAACACTGTGGACTTCGAGTCATAATTATAATGCACACATTAAAAAGGCCTTGAGCTTGTGATTTTACAATGTAAGACAATGATGTATTCTAAAATGTGTGCATTATCTATCCATATAGCATTTGTGTAATGACTAATATAATTAGTCAACTATTATATAATAGCTGCTGTATAGTAATAATTACAAAGCCATTATACAGTAACTATTACAGATACCATAAGTAATTACTTCAAACATGACAGAATTTCTCACAGAGGGAAAAAAATGATGACTAAAACTATCTTTATGTGTACACTTTCTAGTACATTTAATTTATTTTAACACTTTCTGCTTTATAGTTAACACAAATCTTCTACTACACTAGACGTCCTTACATTTGTGTAATAATTTGTTGGTTAAATGATTGGTTTAACTTGGTTATGACTTTGGGGGCTACCTTCTGTGTCCCCAGTGTGAAGCTAGGCGTTGAGAACATAGCAGTGCACCAGAGCAAAGTGTATCTTCTCCTCAGAAGGTGGAGGCCTGTCCATCCCTTCTCTCCCATAATAGGGTGGAGGCCTGTCCACCCCTCCTCTCCTCATAATAAGGTGGAGGCCCGTCCATCCCTCCTCTCCTCTCCTCATGAGGTGGAGGCCTGTCCACCCCTCCTCTCCTCATAATAAGGTGGAGGCCCGTCCATCCCTCCTCTCCTCATAATAAGGTGGAGGACTGTCCATCCCTCCTCCCCTCATAATAAGGTGGAGGCCCGTTCATCCCTCCTCTCCTCTCCTTGTGAGGTGGAGGCCCATCCACCCCTCCTCTCCTCATAATAAGGTGGAGGCCCGTCCATCCCTCCTCTCCTCATAATAAGGTGGAGGCCCATCCATCCTTCCTCTCCTCATAATAAGGAGGCCTGTCCATCTCCTCCTCTCCTCATAATAAGGTGGAGGCCCGCCCATCCCTCCTCTCCTCATGAGATGGAGGCCTGGCCATCCCTCCTCTCCTCATAATAAGGTAGAGGCCCGTCCATCTCTCCTCTCCTCTCATGAGGTGGAGGCCTGTCTATCCTCCTCTCCTCATAATAAGGTGGAAGCCTGTCCATCCTTCCTCTCTTCATAATAAGGTGGAGGCCTGCCATCCCTCCTCTCTTCATAATAAAGTAGAGGCCTGTCCACTCCTACTCTCCTTATGAGGCAGAGGCCTGTCTATCCTCACACCTTCCTAGCAAGAGGCCACATCTCACTCATATCCCTAAAGTGTATCTTCATTCTCATTGGTGAACGAGGCCACTGTGATTGGTGGCTCATTGGTCATGCCTGCGGCTTCTGACTTCACGGCCCTGGGAGGAAACCTCCCTTCCCTGGGCTCAGAGTCCTTTGCTGTTCCACACAGCCTACCCAGATTATCTCCCTGCTGAGCATCTGTAGGGCAAGGGCAGAGAGTGAGTGGGAAGGTTTGGACCTTAGGGTAGGGTAGTCATGTCTCACTAGAGGACAGGTGTGGCATTAGAGAGAGCCCAGGCTTTACAGTTAGTGAGAATCACATTTGAGTCCCGGTTCAAGGACTCATTGGCCGTCATTTAAATACTTATCCTCCATGAGCCCCGTCCTCCTCCCGTGAGACACAGCAATGGGCACCTGTGCATAGCAGGTGATGCTGAGGACCAGAGATCACACACCTGGTGCCCAAGTCACCTTCTGTTCCCAGGGATGAGAATGGAAGGCTTCTGGGCCTTCTCTAACCATCTCTGCCTTGGGGATGGAAGTTGTACCAATGGATGGAAGAGAAAAGAACCCTGCGCTATAGAGTGACTTGGTGACCCTGATCCTGAACTTGCTAATGTCACCATCACCCTGGCCCGCCTGGCAGGAAACTCGACTGTCCTCCCGCTCCTGGGCTGCCCCACTGGCAGGAGGGTCTGCTCCTGTCCATCCTCCACCTGGACTGGCCTGGCTTCCTCCTCCTCTGCTTCCACATCACCAGTTCCTAACAATTATCTCCATATTTTTAAATTTAGTAAAATTCAATAAAAATATTCCCAAGAGCGTATCTTGAGCAGGGCATTCTGCTAGTCATTATGAGTCATTATGGTAAAAGTGCATATTCTAATTCATTATCCCCATTTTGTTGTTCAGTAGATAAAGGCTCAGAACATTATATTGATTTTCCCAGGGAATCAGAGAAAAAGAATTGTTGAACTAGAATTCAAACAAGAACTTGTGGCTCCCTAATTCTCTTATAATTCTATTACTTTATATATTAATAAAAAGCTAGTTTTTATATAAGTTATGAAAAGAGATACATACACTGATGGCCCATAAGAAGGGAGATGATTCAGCTTCTTTCAGGAAACTAGAAAAAATACCTTCTCCTCCATTTGGACAGACGTTGCCTCTGTTTACTGAGAACACAAGTGTGGTGCTGGGAAGGTTTCTCCTCCTCATCTCACAGAGGGAGTCCGACATCCACAGAGCGATCACCGCATTGTTTGCAAAAGACAGAAGAAAAGGTACAGAAATTTTATTCGTGAAGTTTAACACTATATTAATGTTGAAATTTTAGAGTTTGCTTTGGATTTCTCTTCATTTTGTAAAAATAGTTGTATCCCAAGGAAGGAAGAAAACACATATTCCTTCATCCCTATCCTGAGCTCGAGGCATCAACTTTTATTCCCAGGACAACCCTGACGGTCATTATAACACCTATTTTGTAAGTATAATCATCCAAAGATATTTTGAAAAGTTAATCATGTTGTCCAGATAAAACTCTGTTTTACTCCAGAGTTTTCTTTCCCCTACGTCACACTGACCCAACACCTGTGCACTGAGCAGTAAGGGAGCAGGGGAGGCTGGAGGCTGCCACCTCTCCCTGACTTCAAACCACTGAGGTCTAACAGGGTTGAACTAACTGAATCTGTACTCACAGTAACCACTTAGCATTGAATTGGTCACCATTATTTTTAAAATCTGTTTACTGAGATCTCATTTACTTTCATAATAATCCATTGACAATTATCATTATTATTGTTATCACAATTATATTTTTCAAATGTTGAACATTATATGCATAGAGCCAATGTAAATTACCCAAGGTCACACAGGTAACTTAGTGGCAAAATAAAAGTTTCAGATTTTTAGCTTTTTCAGACTTTCATACTTCAAAATATCATTATCACTCAGATCAATAATCATTACCATTCAGATCAATATCATTCAGAATTCCACATTTCAAAAAAGTATTTTTTCTTGGATCCAGGGCTAGGCAAATGATGGACCAATTTCTGTGGCACATCAGAAAATGTAAGTCCAGGCTTGGTGGCTCATGCCTGTGATCCTAGCATTCTGGAAGGTGGGTAGATTGTCTGAGCTCATGAGTTTGAGACCAGCCCGAGCCAGAGTAAGAAAGATCTCATCTCTAAAAATTGTGGCAGGTGCCTATAGTCTCAGCTATTTAGGAGGCTGAGGCAAGAGAATCACTTCAGCCCTGGAGTTTGAGGTTGCCATGAGCTATGATGCCACGTACTCTATCCAGGGAGACAGAATGAGACTCTGTCTCAAAAAAAAAAAAAAAAAAAAAAAAAAAGAAAAGAAAAGAAAAGAAAAGAAAAGCTTACTGGAAGAAGCTTACCTGGCTTACTGGAAAATCAAGTAGATAGGTTGAAGAGGCAGTTGCTTATATTAGTTAAGGTTTGTGGGAGTCACTTGAAATCAGGGATATTCAGGGGATAGTCAGAGGGACATTCAGGACCATCTATTCAGATGGGATCATTTCAAAGCTGAATAAACTGAATCTGAGTGAGGCCAGGCAGCCCTGACCAAGGGCACACAATTAATTGGTCATAGAACTTTTTGGTCTCACTGTATGACATTCTCTGGGAAAGGATTCTGTGTCCATGAATTATTATATTAAGGTAAGTGTGTTTATTTAAAAGAATTCTCAAACCTTATGGGAACTCTTTTAAATAAACACAGTCACCTTAATATAACAATAAACACACTTACCTTAACATAATATTTTCCGTTCTTGTTGAAATGGAGTAAAACACTGGTATTTACCATCAAAGCCTTGTTCCTGGGGTAGGGGCTTATGGTTTGGATCCTTGGTGACAGTTCTTGACTTTCAAGTCGTATCTGCCCTAAACAAGAAGCATGCAGGGGAGAGAACTAGCAATGCTGTAAGTTCCTTTCTAAGACACGGGCAGAAGGCTCTGTGCAAAGTGGAATTAAGAAAGCGTCCAGAGAGGCTCCTCAATCCATTTTACAGATGAGGAAATTGAGGCCCAGAGAACTGATTAATTCAAGATCCCGCTGCAGGGGCATGAGTAATGCACCTGTGACCACAGCCAGGCTTGCTGGTGCCCTGGGATTTGCAGTCGGAATATCCGTGGTCGAGTCCCATCGCTTCCATCAGCCTGAGGCAGGAGGACCAAGTCCTCACCCTCTTTGGGTTCTTAGTTCCCTGGGCTCGTGACATACCATGTGTCATTCACCCTCCTACACAGCAGCTGCTGCTTTTGCAATGCGGGGTTGAGAACATGAAGTAACTCCCATGACGTGTTTTCTGAAATGACTTTCTTTCCTACGACAACACACAGTATTTGCTGTGCCAGAACCATCCAAAAGAGATGAAGTAACAGGATCCGGACTGAATCCCACACTGGGAGGAGGACACTGGCGTGGCAAGTCCCTTGTCTGGTGTCCTGGTCTGTTTGTGTTGCTATAAAGGAGAGAGACTGGGTAGTTTATAAAGAAAAGGTACAGGCGTTTAGCACAGTTCCCCAGGCTGTGCGAGAAGCGTGGTGCTGGCATCTGCTTGGCGCCTGGGAGCTTTTGTGCTGCAACAAAACATGGCAGGGAGGGTCAGAGGGGAAGCGAGCAGACCCGAGGGGCCCCTGGGCTTTATAACAAACAGCCCACTCTCATGGTTTAATCCATTCCCTCAGAAGCAGTCAGTCCCGGGAGAATGAGAACTCACTCACCACTCACAAGGGTACCAGGTTCACCATTAGGCCATGCTCCCACCACCACCACCACACTGGGATCAGATTTCAACATGAGACTTGGTTGGGACAGATAAACCGTATCGAAGTCAATCACGGCACCCAGGCAGCGCCCTTTCAAGCTCCCCTCATCTCCTCAAGGGGGAATTTTTTTATTCTCCCCTCTACCACCTCTTTAAGCCCCCTCGGAGAAAATTTAGGCAGTAGGATGGTAGATCCTTCCATTTCCCATAACCAACACATCGGCACACATGCCAATTTCCATCTTTTCTTCCTGAAATAGCATCATATAACCTGTTTCATTGGTTAACTTTAATTCCCACTTCCTCTTTACAGCTCAACTCGGAGGCCACTGCCTCCCTCCCGTACGTGTTAGCTGATTGGGTGTCCCTCTCCTGTTCTGCCAGAGCACCCCACATCCCCTCTATCGCAGCACAGATCCCCTTGTCTTATAATACTCGGAAGCCTCCTTCATTAGAAGGTGGGGATTCCATTTATCTCTGTATCCACAGTGCCCAGCACGTAGTATGTTCTCAGTAAATGTGTTTTGGGCCGGCGAATCCTGCATCATGCTCACCTGGGTTGCCCTTGACCATGACTTCATTAGCTTCTGCGTCATCGTCTCTCAGGGTCTGCATTTCCTGGCGAGGGAAGAATCTCCAGGTCATCCAGGCTCTTCTTTGCACTTTCTACTTTCAGGTAGAAATGAATGAAGGCAGAGATGCTCTGACTAAAGCTCTCCCTGTGTGACAGTGACTTAATCTGTCACCCCACAAAGGTAATATTCTTACTCAAGTTTTCAGGGAGCAAGGGAGTGACTTGCTGGAAGTTTAATGCTGATCATTAGAATTGGCCCCGTGGTGGGAAAGAAAGGAAGCTAGTTTGGGTTGAGTGGATTTTGGGGTGCCCCTCAAACTCTCTCCTCTGTAGCTGGTGGTCTTCCCGGGAGGGAAACGCTTCGCTTCACTGGGTTTGCTCCAAAATGTTTCAGGTTGGAATTCTGAAGGGCAAAACCACGAGTTAACTACCTTTGGTTTCTCAGACGGATTTTTGGATTTCTGTGTATACAGTTGTGTTTTATCTTTGTAACTTGGGGCCGTACCTTGAGGGTTTCTCAAGTAGAGCAATTATCCATGCTCTGTCCAGAGTCCTTCTTGAGTTCAGAGTTCATGGGAAGATGGACGTAAAGACCACTTCTCTTGGGTCCCCCACCAGAGCAATCCTTCTCTGGAGAGATGTGGATTTGGCAATTCCGATGGGTAAAGGGACTTATTCTAAAATTTTTGCTTGGGGGCTTTCGTGGAAAGTTTCATTTTGCAAAAGGGTGTTCAGTTCCGTTGAATTTCTTCACTGAGTCAACACAAATTGCAATGTGGAAATGAGTGTTTGGAGACATTTCCGATGTGCTATTTCTTTTTTTCTTGCGTTTGGCTGGAAACACAGTCAGACTTTTGTGCACAATGTGGATTCTGAAAAGCCCTTGAAGGCTGAGTGGGGGAATCTTTAAGGCATCCCAGGGGAACAGCAAGCACAAACACAGCGCCTGCCAACTCGCCTCAAGGCTGGGAAGGCCGAGGGTTTCTCCGCAGCAACCCCACTCTTCCTACACGTTAACCCTGCAAGGATCTGGAAGGCACATCCCGTTGGCTTGTATAGGAGGCTTCATCTCTTCCTCCACTGAAAATATTTGTTGAGTGGTTGCCAGTGCCAAACCCATTCTGGGTACTGAGGATACAACAGAGAACAGAAATAGTCAACCATCCCTCCCAAGGTAGAATTCTCTTTTCCTCAATTGGCCCAATCCTGTTATTTGGCTCTCTGTCTGATTGAGTTGTGTGTTATATGAATGTATCTTCTTAGATTGTACATAAATACCTTAGATTTCTTACGTTTATATATAAATAACATAATAAAATATAAGTATAGTCACATATTAATAATATATAAGTAAAAATATAATTGTATCTTCTTAGATTGTATGTTCCAGGAAGGCAGTTTATCAAATTATCTTTATGCAAAGCACAGATAAGCATCATTCATTCATTCATTCATTCATTCACCCCACACATACTTTCTGAGTGCCTACTCTGAGTTAGGGAAGGGGACATAGTGATGGGCAGAAAACCTCTCACAGTGATGATCGTCTAATTTAGTAAATGAATAGTGACGCTATGGGTTTTTGACATCTGGTTTAGGTTTAATGATGTACTAATCTCTCAGTCTTACATCTGAGAAGGTATGTCGTACATTCAAAGATTAATGCTATATTCATTGCCAGTTGACACATATTTAGCATGAATGACTTTGCCCCCCTAATTTTCTTTTTTTTGAGGCAGAGCCCCACTATGTTGCCCTTTGTAGAGCGCAGTGGTATCACAGCTAACAGCAACCACAAACTCTTGGGCTTAAGCGATTCTCTTACCTCAGCTTCCCAAATAACTGGACGATAGGTGCCTGCCACAATGCCCAGCTATTTGTTGTTGTTGTTGTTGTTGTTGTTGCAGTTGTCATTGTTGTTTTAGCCAACCCAGGCCAGATTTGAACCCGCCATCCTCAGTGTATGTGGACTGGTTGGTGCCCTACCCACTGAGTTACGGGCATGACCCAACCTACCCTATTTTAAAAAACCTTTTATTTTGAAATAATTTTAGCTTTACAGAAGGGTGGCAAAAATCAAGCATGAGATTTCCAGTGTACTCTTCATTCAGCTTCCTTTAATGTTAACAACTTACACAACTATGGTACATTTATAAAAACTAAAAAATTAACATTGGTATAATACTATTACCTAGATTACAGACCCTATCTGAATGACGTGGTTTTCTCATTTACTTCTCTTTACTGTTCTAGGTTCTAATCCAGAACACTCTGTCACATTAGTTATCACCTCTCTTTAGCGTCCTCTGATCCGTGATCATTTCTAAGTCTTTGACGATTTTGACTTTGACAGTTTGGAGGAGACCTGGTCAGAGATTTTGCAGAATGCCCCTCAGTTTGGGTTTGTCTGGTGTTTTCTCATGATTGGGCTGGAGCTCTGGATTTTTAGGAAGGATACTGGGTCTGAAGCAGTCATCTTATTACAGTCTATCATGACTTGTCACTAGTGATGTTAACTTTGGTTTCTTGGTTAAGGTGGCATCTGCTGGGTTTTGCCACTGTAAAACCATTTTTTTTCCCATTTATATACCCTACTTGTTAGAAGCTAGTCACCAACCAGCCCTCACTAACGTCGAGGAGATTAAACTCTACCTCCTGGGTGAAGGCTTCCTTTCTCTTTGAGGTTTCCTCACTTACATGCCCTTTCTTTGGGTGTAAAGAGTTAGGGACCATAGTATTATTTCCCCTTGAAGTGATATAAAAGTTATGCTATGTTAAAGTCCATAAGTATAATCTGCTTGTACAGTGCCTTGTTTAGAAAGGCCTTCATCATTTAACGTGAGCTTTTATGAGAAAGAAAAAGGCTGATTTTCATTCAGAGGGTTCTGAAGTCTTTGTTACATGTAAACTAATTCTGTATAGTATAATATCTTTCCCTCAGTTTAATGCAGTTTTAGTAACTGCTTCGTATATATATACTTTTTTTTTTTTGCAGTTTTGGGCTGGGGCTGGGTTTGAACCTGCCACCTCCAGTATATGGGGCCGGTATCCTACTCCTTTGAGCCACAGACACCGCCATGATTCTTATATTTTAAGGTAAGTGACTCAATAGTAGTTCAATTCACATAACTGTGGACTCATAGAATTTGGGGCCTTATTTGAGAATCATTTGATCCAGTCTCCTTACTTTACACATGAAGAGGAGGCATTCTGGGGTTGCTCAGCCAGTGAGAGAGCTTGGACCTCTGCTTCTCAGAGCTCCTTTCTGGTAAATTCCTCTATCTGATTTCCCTAGCAAAAGAGGGAATTTATGCCATCCTTTCTCACCTCCCCCACTTCTATCCAGCTCTTTCTTGGGGCTGTCTTTCCTTTCTGTAGATCAGGAACAAGGCCTGGCCCTGGACCATACTTAGGATTAAGGGAAAGACATTTTGCAAACACGTTCATGCCCCACATAGCTCACACCTGCCATATGGGGGCAGGAAGACCTCCCGCCTCCAGCCTCCTCTCTGCATCTTACCCTGCCATCCCCAGCTGTGGCCCGGAACTCTCACCCCTTCTAGCCAGGTCTGTCCCAGCATAGAGATACTGTAGTTTGAAAGTGGACGCTCTCTGTTAAGTTTGGAGTTCATTTTGAGAAATTGCAGTCCCAGGAGTAAGGAGAGAAATTCCCTCAGAAGACTGAGCCAGCTAAGTCATGACAGGACTAAGCTAATAGCTCTTAACCTTTTCAAGAGGCAGTAAGTCTCAAAACTTCCATTGAGAGAAAAAACTGGAAAGACATTATCACCTTTCCTCCTACCGCCTAATTCAACTGGGGGTAGAAAGCAAAGAGGTGCACGTCGGGCTGAATTTGCCGCGTTGGTGAGGTGTGCCATCTCTCCCGGTGAAACCAGTGAAGCTTCAACTCCTTCTTGGCTCCCATGTCCAAGGGGAGTCCAGCGATCAAAGTCACATGGCAGTGCTTTCCAGTGTCTCCCTGGACAACACGATTCACAGAAGTCAGGGGAAGGACTTCCGGATGCCAGAGACTAAGTGGGATCCAGGAGCTCAGTTAAAATATCTGACCAGCTGGATTTTTCATGTTAACTTTTTATTTTTTCCACGTTGACTCTTGGTAGTCTTGGCTGCAGGTGGGGCGCCCATGATAGGCAGAGTGTAGCTTCAAGGGCATGTTCTGCCAAGGGCCTCCACCGACTGGGCAGCTCACTCAGTGACGTGAGTAAACATGATGTTTGGCTGCCTCAGTTTCCCTCCCCTGGGTGTGCCTCCTGCACACATCCCTCTCTGTCTTGGATCTGACATATTCATGCCCCTTCCCTCCATTGTGATCTCTCAGGAAAGCTGAGGAACTTACTCATGCTAGCACACACATCCCCGGCCCTGCTGTAAGGTGCTGGACCTCTGCAGGGACCATGACTTTTAAAGAGGGATAAACACTGACATGTGGTTCTCGACCTTGACTGTGCATGTACATCCCTTGTGTTGCATTTATAAAATATATAAGCCTGGGCCCCATTCAAGTTTGGTAATGTTACAAAAGCTCCACAGGTGAATCTCATTGAGAACCAGGTCTGAGAACCATTCCTAGTTCTCTAAGCCAGATGGTCTCACAGTGTGATTTCCAGACCAGCAGCCTCAGCATCACCTGGGAACTAAGAAATGCAAAAGTTTAGGCCTGGATCAGAAATTCTGGAGGGTGGGGCCCAGCAATCTGTGTTTTATCAAGTATCTCACATGATTCCAATGCATGCTAAAGGTTGAAAACCACTGCTCTGAGCCCAAGACCAAGGTCATACTGGGACATTTGGTCAAGAGTTGGGGTATGTGGATGGAAGGCAGGCTCTCTTCTAGAACCACATTCCATAAATGGTTGGCTGGTCTGTGTGCACACAAAGCCATCTCTGGTTGGTTGTTGATTGTTGATCTATTGAAGTGGTCTGTGTACACACAAAGGCATCTGTGGTTGGTTGTTGATCTATTGAAGTGGTCTGTGTACACACGAAGGCATCTGTGGTTGGTTGTTGGTTGTTGATCTATTGAAGTGGTCTGTGTGCACACGAAGGCATCTGTGGTTGGTTGTTGATTGTTGATCTATTGAAGCGGTCTCATATTTGCAGATTTCCCAGTGTAGGAACCTTTCCTTCCAGTAGGTATGAGAGTATGATTGACCTAAAATGGCAGTGATGTAGGTAATAGTATTAATGGGTGGTGGTTACACTGCTGGTCATGACTCTACCCCTCTTTCTTCCTCTTGTGCCCCACAAGCCACAGACCACAAATGAGGGTATTAGATAAGGCAGAGGCAGGGGATGGGGTTGTGGTGGGGGAAGTAAATGACCTTATTTAAGAAGAATTGTACTGAATTAAAGACCATGGTACTGCTGTGCATAGTGTTTCTTTAATTGTAAATTTTATCTAAAAAGCAGTGATCCCAAAGCACTGGCTGGAAGCGCAGTGTCTACATGGCCTGAGGCATCATACATAGGAAAGGTTTCCTGGATTCTTGGCTGGAATATGGTGACATTTCAATTTTACTCGACTAGCGCGATTCCTGAGACTGAGCTGCACTGATAAATAGACTCTGCACCTGCGACCTCTGGATCTAGGAGGGGAAAACAAGTGAGAAGACCCCTAATGAGGAGGCACAGAATGGTGAATGAGCATCTCGCAGTGGGCTTGATCTTATTCTGGGTAAGTGATGTTTAATCTGAAAGCCGAAGGTTGATCAGGAATTGGGTAGGTGAAGGGGTGCAGGGGAGGGAAGGAAGAGGTGGGGAGAAATTCCTAGATAGAGAGAAGAGCTAGTGTGAAGGCTTAGAGTAGATCAAGGGCCAGGTACGGAACTTTTAGGAACCTCAAACTGAATGTGCTGAATCCTGGAACGTCCAGGGAAGGTGATGATAGGAGAGGAGGTGAGGAAGGCAGCAAGTCCGGATCTCGGGGGGCCTAGGAAGTCAGAAGGATTTGGACTAAGGCCTAAGGGCAGTTGGAAGCCACTGAAGGATTAAAAGCAGTGGAAGAAGATAAAAGATTTGCATGAAAAATAAATCTCTTGGCTGCATTTTGGAAAGTGGACTGGAGGAAGAATTGTGGGTATTGGGAGACAGTCAGGAGGTGGTTGTCATACAGATTAAATTCACAAATGTTTGCTTAGGGAAAATATGAAATGAACTAAGAAATTAGGAGGTTAAAATGTGTGCCTCATCTTATGTTCTTTTTCAGCGTTGTTTTTTTTTTTAGGTTGGATGATATAGATGTCTGACAATTCTGTTTCAAGGGTGTATGTACTTGATGTATTGACTGCGAACCCCGTGGCATGAGTAAATCAATAAATACTAATTGGACACTAGCTGTGTGCAAACTTCAATATAAAACACAGTGCTGGACACCACAGGGGATTCCAGGATGGCTTGGTTCTTGAAACAAACAATCAAGGAATGGAAATAAATAAGAACACTTAAATGTTGATTGAAGATTCAAGCCATATGCGCTTAATTATCAAAAAGTGAGGATGGATTCATAAACACTCTAAAAGGTGGGTTAGAAATGGTTTCATGGGTGAGCGGGTCTTGGGCAAGGTTTTGAAGAATGCTGGAAAGTGGGCAGACCCACATGTACGGGGGCATGGGGTAGGTGGGGAGTACTGTTAGCGGTGGGCGTCGTGGTTACAGCCACATTTGGGGTCTCATTTCTCTTGATTTTCGGAAGTTGACTGAACCTCAGACCTAATAGAAATGCACACTAGCTTTTAGCAAAGAATAAAGGAGTAAAGGCCTATAGTGACTAATCTCATCTTAACTAGTGGTCACTTTTCTGTTACACCTGCTGGAACAGGTGTGTGGGTGGTTCTGGCTGGAATGGCATGTGGGCTGATTTGGAAAGTGCCTGGGAAGAGCAGAGGGGAGTGAGGCACTGCCCGGGGGGAGTGCAGTGGGCCTTCCATCACTCGGGCTATTCACCCCAGAAACCAAGGTGTCTGGCTTTTGGAACCTTCCCTAGTGCCAAGACAGTTTAGAAATTACATATAGTAGAGGTGGCTATTCTAAAAGTCCATCCCCAGAAGTTCCAGCTCTCTGCCCTGGCACTGAATCACCCTCAAGTATAAGTAGCTACTTGGTGGCCTCCTGCCACCATCTGGGGCAGGGGCTGGGGAGGATGGTGAACGGCACAGGGACTGAAACTGTGTCCTGAAAAGCAGGTCAGGTCTAGGCTGTGCCTCAGAGAGGTCTGTTTCTGGGGTGGCTTCTGGGAGATACCTACCAGCGGTGGGCCAGGCTAAGGGGCTGTGAAAGGCAATGGAGGTGACCACGGGAGCATGTCTCCAAGTCTGGCTGGAAGACAGTGGTCTGCAGGGTGAGTTCCGAGGGGTGTGGTGTAGGGCAGGGCATCTCCATCTGCGTCTGTTCTAGGGACTTGGTTTAGGGTTGCCAGGGCTGGGGCTGGGAGGAAACCAAAGGAGTCGGGAGACTCCAAAGACAGCCTGTGGAGCCCACCTGCTCTCTTTTTACTGGAGTTGGATCTCTTCTATCTGTTTTGTATTAATATTCTGGGGAACTGATTACTAATTCATTTATTTATAAAAAGGATGCTGATGATAGAATCCAGTTGAAAGCCTCAGTCATTCAAATGGCCTTTTCACACTATGCTCTTTTGGTCCTTGCTACGAGGCTTGAAGGCATGTCTCTGAAATAAGGAAGGTCCCTGATTTGGTGACATCCACAGGGGTGACAGTGCTTAGCCAAGGACCTGCTTAGTGTGTGGGGACCAGGCTGTCCTGGAGGGGGAGGGCGTTGGGGAGAGTCCTGGGGGCAGGGAAGGGGAGCAGGAGCCAGTGAGCTGCCAGCAGGAGGAAGGACAATGTGCCAGTGTGAGTGCTGCCCCGGGGCCCCTACGGAGGTGACAGTCCACCGGGCCTGCGGAGGCGTGTTTGTCCAGGCAGGAAGCCACATGGGACCCAGAGCCAGCCTCCCTGGCACAGCTCCTGACCGCACCTGCAGCGGAGCCCCTGGGCACCTTGAGGATGGAGCAGCTGTTGCTGGATGTCCAAGCGCCAGCCCACCTGGCCAGGGCCAATTTCTTCCTTGTTTCCCGGTTGTGGGTGAGGACTGCCCTCTCAGCTCCGGGCAAAATGCTCCACTGTCTTCAGGCCACTAGACCTTCTCCCTTAGTCACCCCAGGAACTGTCTGTCTGATTCCCCTGGAGGACCCAGCGCTAATGAAAGGACTGAGGGAGGAAGGCCTGGCAGACAGGACAGTTCAAAGGTTCTCCATCACTATGGGTGGAAAGAATGATTTTATGAACGTCTTGGGCTTGTCCGCTGTATTAAGAGTATTGGGCTAACAAAGGCATAACCACATCTTGGTGGGTGGGAGTAGTAGTATCACAAGAGGATGCCTCCTGATGTCTGTTACTTGGGGACAAGGTCTGCCTCTAGACCAGGCCCAGGTCTGGGCACACATCTGAGGGGGATGTCAGGGTGGGCCCGTGGAGATAAACAGCAGAGATGGGGAGAATGTGGAGGTGGGCCAATGCCTGGCATTAGTTTTAATGCCAGGTATGAAAAAGGCAGGACCTTCGAGCCATAGGAAGAGCGGGCAGCTACAGGAAGTTCAGAAAGCTGGACTTTGTCAGCTTGACCTCAGCCCAGGGCCCCGTGTCCTGGGGGCTCAGGCCAGCCTGGTCTCTGTTGCCCAGAGTCCTGTAGTACACATCCCATGCCAGCCTTTGCTGGCGTCTGCTGTTGCTAGGCCATATAGGATATCTTTTCAAGCAGTATTTGAGCTGATCCTCACAACAGCTTGGTGAGAAATTGTCGTAACTGTATTTCACAGATGGTGAAATTAAGACAGAGTGTTAACCACTTTGCTGAAGGTAACATAAGTTGAAATGGTAGAGCTGAGATTTGAACCTAGACCTGTCTGATTCCAGAGATCAAATTCTTTTTTTTTTTTTATGTTTCATTAACCTCTTTTATTGATCTTCTTAATTTTCTCTTTGCTGATTTATTCTGGGCCTTGACTTCACACCCCTCTTCCTGGTGCTCAGTTCCAGGCATTTCCGAGTGTGTCTGTACCTCAAGGCCCTGGCCGAGGGTCAAAGTGTGCAGAACAAGCTTTCTGCACCCTTGGTCTCCCTCCTCCTCCTCCATCCTCCTCCTCCTCCAGAACACAAAGAACAATCAGACCTGCCCCTTCAGAGATCAAATTCTTAACTGCTTTTTGCTATGGAGTCTAATAGACAGTATAAGGAGCCTGTTTCCACTGTGCTGAGTGACACGACAAGGATAGTTCAAGTTCACATTTATATGAAGCTTTTCAAAGGGTGGTAGAGCTCCTACAGTAACAGGATGAGATGGAGCCTGAGGACAGGTGATGTCGTTGGTAAGTGAGCCTTCCCCAGGATGAGATGGAGGGTGGGGACAGGTGATGTCGTCGGTAAGTGAGCCTTCCCTCCTGGAGCGACTCCTGCTCCTTCCTGTGCCAGGCCTTCGATGCTCAGCCGTTGCTTACTAACTGGGGGGTTTCCCTCGTGGCTTCTCTCTGCACCTTTGCCCAATCATGCCTCATGGCTGGGAGTGGCTAAGGAGGAAATTCTTTTAGGATGCCGATGGTGCCTCCTACATTTAGGACTAAAGTAAAAGATTTCCAGCTCTACAGTGCTCTGCGTAGCTGGCATCCTGAAGACCCCCCTGGTCTCAGTACGTGCTTCTCAGGAAGCCATGGGACCAGACTGCGCTCTGCACTCAGCTGCTGCTGCCCGAGGTGTGGAGGGCTGCACGGCAGCAGGGGCTCCAGGCCCTGCTATTTGCTCTGGACCATTTAATCTGCCCACGCTGACATCACAGCCTCTGATAAAGGCATATGGTTGCCTAGATTACATAAAATTATGTGACTCACTGTAATTTATAAACTGTGACTTAGTAATCTGGTTCCTCAACTCAGAATAATAACGGGAGAGTCCTGTGATAAGAGGGAGCGTGGAGGAGGCCTGGGGAGATCCAGGCAATACCAGCCCACAGTGATGCCTCTCCTGGCCATCTCTGTACTCACTGTGAGTATGTATGTTCATGAGTCTAGGTGACTATGGTAGAATCTGCCCCCACTCTGTTGCACATTCTCATACCTCTCTGTGGTCCAGGCAGTACCACAGGTCTAGGCTCAAGCCCATCTATGAGATTATAATAATAATAGTTACCCCCTTTCTATGCTTACTCTTACCAGGCACTGTTGTATTATTTTACACACATTCATCTAATCCTTACAAGGATTTTACAATATACATGCCCAGAGGAGATATGGTTGAGGGAGGCAGGATCAAAGCCAGGCATTTGACTTGTGGATCTGGGCTCTCAACCAAGCTATATCACCACTGTGCTGGGTGGAACCCATTGTCCCAAAAGCTCAGAGCCGGGCAGTGGAGGATGAAAGAGCCAGGTGAGGCCCTGCTTTCTGGTTGGGTGTTATGGGAGGAGAACAGACAAGGCAGAGTTCTCGGAGGCCATCCTTGCACCAGCAGCATTGGTGTCACTTTGGAACTTGTGAGAAATGAAAATTCTCTGATCCAATCCTGGACCTACTAAATCTGAAACTCTGGGAAGAGTGATTCTAATGCATACGAAGTTTGAAAATCACTGGAGAAGGGAGTAAAGTACTAGGCCTACTCTGCCCCTGCCTAGCTAGGTGACCAGGGGCAGGTATAATTTCATTTCACTGGTCCTGGTTTCTTCATCTTAAAAATGAAGGGCTCATTCTAGATTCGTTTGACTTTCATTATTCCACTCAACATCTCTTGAGTGCCTGTCATGTGATGGATTCTGCAAGGACAAAGTCACCAGGCCTTCAGAACAGAACACAACGAGAGCCAGGTGGCTTGGGATCAGTGTGAACCACTGAAGGTTCACACCTAGTTAATTCTTTCTGGAACGATTATTAGAAAGACACACTCTCTCAGTTTCTACTCTGTCACCCTGGCAGCAGTGGCTGCCACTCATCTGATGTATGACGAGCCTGTTGAATGTAGACTAAGTTAATGCTGATGGTTTTTGTCTGTACCTCTGTTTTTTAGAAATCCTTTGCTGTGCCCAAGATGTTGGTTCTGAGAGATACTTTCTGATTCACTGCTTTTCTTGTCCTGGTGGGAAGATACTTCGCTGGTGGCCTCTCCTCTACCTCCTTTCCATGTCCATTAGAATGGAAGCTCTAAGAAGTCAGGTGCCTTCCTTTCCTTGTTCACTGCTATGTTCTTAGTGCCAAATACAGACTCTCTGACAATGGGATGACCTCCCCTTTCTCCTAGTTTCTCCTCAATTTCAAAACCTACAAGAAGTGGGATCAACAGAAAATGGGTATGTTGGCTCAAGACCCACGGCTCACAGTAGCATGAATTTGAGGCTGTTGTGGCAACTGGGGCCATTATACTCATCATTCGGTACTGGGAAGCAGGTCCCTGGGCTTGGTCACTGCAGATAACCCAAAGGGCCTGGGAAACTTGCTCTCCACTTTCAGATACAGCCTCTGAAGTTGGTTATCCCCCCTGAAAAAGAGTCAAGGATCCATTATCAATTAATCAAGGGAAATTTATTGAGTTTATACTCTGCTATTGTCATTGTGTCAAATTTTCTGGGCTCCCTATGGTTCGGAAGAGGTAGTCAGCCAAGATTTCTGCAATACGAGGCTTGCCATCATTTATAAGTTGGGCAATCCAAAGTCCAGCTGAGGTGGGTCTGAGACGACTTCATCTGTCTGGAGTCTGTGCATCTCTCCGTGAAGCCCACCTCACTGGTGCAAAATGGTTGCCTTGTTTCAGGGAGATAAGTTGTCTGAGTTGTATCCCGGGCTGCCCAAGTGGGATGGGAGGACATTAAAGAAGGGGGGAGAACAAGGATGTTAAGAGTCCTATTAGATGCCTAGCTCCTGGGCTCAGCAACCTTGGGAAAACCCTCCAGAGGCAACTGAGGCAGAGTAGAGAGCCAACCAGCGCCTTAGTCCCCACTTCCTGCAGTGTGACTGAGCCTGGGCTTCTCTGAGCTCAGTTCCTGCTTTGTCATCATGGGAGCAGTGGCTGCCACTCAGCTGATGTTTGTTCAATTTGTTGAATGTAGAGTATCTGAGTTAATGCTGTCGATGGGTTTCATCTGTCCCTTGTTTGTAGAAATCCTTTTCTGAATGTGCCCAGGGTGTTTGTTCTGAGAGACACTTTCTGATTCACTGCTTTTCTTGTCAAGATACTTTGCTGGTGGCCTCTCCTCTACCTCCTTCCCACGTCCGTTAGAATGGAAGCTCTAAGAAGTCAGGGACCTTCCTTTCCTTGTTCACGGCTGTGTCCTTAGTGCCAAATACAGATCCGGTGACAATAGAATGACATTCAACAAATATTTGCTGAATGAATGAAGAAACGGACGGATGAATGATCAGCTGTCTGAGATTTAATTTCCTCGGGGGTGTGTGGAGCAGGTGGTGTGATGTGGTGTTTAGGAGATGTGGAGTCAGATTGCCCAGCTTAGATCTCTTTTCTTTAGGAACTGTGTGCTTTAGCCAAGTTTCTTAACCTCATTCGGTCTGTTTCCTGGTATTTAAAATGAAGTGAACACTTCAAAGCATCCTTGTGAGGATTATATGAACTAATAGGTGTAAAGTATTTAGGACAGTTCTAGCATATAGTGAGAGCATTGGTTTATTGAGCTGGAAAACACATGGCGGGGGGCTCCTGGAGTTGTTTCATTTTCAGCTTCTTCCCTCTCCTTTTTTTTTTCAGGGTGGGATTGTATCTATTTGTTGGACACATGAACTAAGGGAGTTTTAAGTACTCATGCCATTCAGTTTGTATGTATTGCGTGCCTGTTACATTTACTCCCAGGCTTTTTGTTTTTCCTCCCGTGGAGAGTGGTAACGATACTGAATATAATAGGAAGGACAGCGCTAGAGTAGGTCACTTTGAACATTTTGAGACAGATGAGTGATGGTCCATTATTTCCCCTCCAAGAAACACAGTCAGCAGTGCCCTTTCTGATTCACCTGTTCAAGTTTCAATTTGCTTGGCATATTGATGTTGGTGGGAGGGCTTCAATCCATCCATGTGGATTTTATGTTCCTTGATTTTTATATATCTCAGAACTTTCATAGTGACTTATGTGTTAGAAGGACTCTTTTTTTCTAAGTGTGAGGCATTGTGTACTTTTGCGATTAAGGAATTTCCTGGACCAGGGGTCTTGGATACCCAGGTTAGATTAGAGGTCAGTATCTGACTTTGTTTTTGGTTCACAAGGCCAAGCATAGCTTACTGCTTTTTGCCTCATTTTGGTGTTACTGTGGTCAATGCCCACCTCATGTAGAGTTGCGGCTTAATTGAATTAACTGCTCTGTTTTTGGAGGCAGATTTTTTTTCCCTTTAGACCTGCAAGATGGTTAAAATTTTGGCATGTCATTATCCTTATCTCTTTTTCTTCTTTCTCCACTTACACTCTATTTCTACCTCCTTTTCATCTTCTCCACCCCTCCTTCCTTCATTCATTTATTCAAGTTGCTTTCCCACCAAATTAGAGAAGTGGTGATTCAAACACAGCAGCCAAGCCTGTAGCCTCACCCATGCCAGGAAGCTGCCTGGGAACACGGCACACAGGCAAATGGACTTGTTTCCACATGCTGGAGCTCTTTCCTTTTTGTAGTAAACTGTATCTTTGATTCATAAGGAAATGGACTTTGGTTTTATTGAAATTCCTATTTCCATGGTGTTTGGGCACAAATCATGAAATAACACCTCGTAAAAATCTGGAGTCACTGTTGGACTTGGCATTTCAGAAAAAGGAAGAGGAGGGGGATCCTTTGTTGTGTCTTCAGAAGGAAGGATGTTGACAAGCATCACCTGGATTGCAGACAGACACCCTTCACGCTATTCCTTTGAACCTTCAGCTTATGGGGAACAGGGCATTTGGTCAGTAGCTGGTCAGGTGGTCACAGCATTCATGGTGTCTGTTTTTTTTTTTTTTTTGCTGAAGATCTCATCACTTGGGAACTTTTTAATGCCACCCAGAAAAGCAGTAAGGTTGCAAAGTTTGAGTCCTGGGCAGGTAGAGTGAGTCTCAGGTCATAATAGGGTTACCAGATCACTATTCCTTGGGGAACTACAGAAATGGGATGGTCTCTGGGTGCAGTGTTCATGGTGCCAAGCTCCCTCCTGTGTGTGGGAAATGATAGTTACATGTTTAGTTAGACAAAGGATGTTCCACGCTACACTTAAGCTGGAGGCTTTTGTTTTTCTTTGTAATCAGGGCATTCTAGGGGCATTCCAACCAAGACTTGAAAGGGGACAGAAGAGTGATCTTGAGTGAAAACGAAGGACTTGTTTCTGGTTGCGTAGGTTAGTGCTTCTCATAAGCCCCAGAACAATATTGTCTAAAAACACCCTAAAACCAACCAATACACATTCCAGACCAACTGAGTCAGGATCTCTGGCAGTGGGGCCCAAGGCTTTATAATAAGAATTCCATGCAATGTGGATGGCAATAATTCTCTAAGAATTCTTGCAGGACTTTCAATTGTTAAAAAAAAAAAGTGAGGTTTTCACACTACCAGTAACTTGCTTGAGCATAGGGAATGTGTTTTCCTTACTTTGGTAACCCGAATACACAGCACAATTCCCAGCAGAGAGTTTGTGCTTAATAAGCTTTTGTAGACGTATCATGAAAGATACACATATTTCTCAAGGGTGGCCACTGACTGTGCAGGTAGTTGGGGAAAATACTGTTGGTGACATGGAGGCAAATGATCAAATAAAGCCTGTTGTCCAGTGTGTGGTACCAAGTAACAGCAAAGCAAAAAAAAAAAAAAAAAAATCTGCCTTGGAAGGACCACATAGTGTGTAGAATAGCCCGGAGACATTTTCTTTTGCAAACACTATTTTCCAAAACTCCATGGTAATAATAGCATCAAAGGGCAGCGCCTGTGGCTCAGTGAATAGGGTCCTGGCCCCATACACGGAGGGTGGTGGGTTTGAACCCAGCCCTGGCCAAACTGCAACAAAAAATAGCCCGGCATTGTGGCGGGGGCCTGTGGTCCCAGCTACTGGAGAGGCTGAGGCAGGAGAATCACCAAAGCCCAAGAGCTGGAGGTTGCTGTGAGCTGTGATGCCATAGCATTCTACCAAGGGTGAAAAAGTGAGACTGTCTCAAAACACACAAACAAAAAAAACAGCATCAGAGATAATAACTCTCAGCCTTTCTTGATAGTTTTCCAAGATCATTCATGGTAATCTTGGGCCATGGGTAATAATTAAAGCCACCTGGTCCTTGTTTTGCCCATCTGCAAAATGGGGCATGGCACTGGCCAGCTGCCTGTGCTGATGGGAGGTTGTCGGCGTGAGTAGAGGCCATCTGTCCAGGACCAGAGGGTGTTCAGGAATGGTCATAAAGAGAATCGGCCCCCTCTAGCCTGATGTGGCGGGCAGCCTGTCACCTACAATAAAACTCTGCCTTCTGAGCACTGGCACCCATTCAGGCGCTATTTGGTCGGATGCAATCTTTATTTGATTTTGTGATTTCCTTTTCACCCTGCCTGTTAGTAATGTCTAATAACCGAAGGTGTGATAAAACTGGAAATTCTAATCAGTAGGGCCATTCCTAGATAAGAGCCTGCCATGCAGCTGTCAGCCGTGTGTGCAGATGGTGGCTGGGACCTTGAGAGGATGATATGTGGCCTGAGTCTTGCTGCTGTTGATTTGTCTGTAGGTTCGTCTGGACATATTAGCATTGATGACAAATCACTTATTGAAAGCTCATCCGAATTTTTTTGTCTATTTAACACCAAACGTCTGACTATATGATGCTAGCAGTTCCCGATTTGTTTATTACTGTATCTCTATGGCCTAGAATAGTATTTGGCACGATTACATGATGGAATTTATGCTTCCTTTTTTGATGTTCCATATACATGTACTTCTGAAATTGTGTGAAAATGTTTGAAAATTATTCACATAAATGCGATAAAGCGACCAGTTCTTAAGGGGAATTCTTCTATAATTTTTCTATTATATAGATAGAGGGGTCCTCTAACTTTTTAAACAAGGGGCCAGTTCACTGTCCCTCAGACCACTGGAGGGCTGGACTGTGGGCCCCGGGATGAGTCGGCTGCTAAGCAGGACATGCAGCGGCGGCAAAAATACCCAGCGGGCCGGATAAATGTCCTAGGCGGGCTGCATGTGGCCCACAGGCTGTAGTTTGAGGACGCCTGATTATCATTGTAGATTTTGGGGTATATAAACTTTATCAAGCTAAGGAAGTTTCCTTCTTGTCCTAATCTTCCGGGTGTTATTTTTATTAAACTATAATGAATAAAATGTTAGACTTTATCAAATGTTCAGGCACTGATTTCATAATTTTTCCCTACAGTTTATTAATGTGGTGGATCAGTAGATTTTCTAAGAATAAACTGCCTTTGCATTCCTGGGATAAATCTTGTTATGTATATTATCATTAATGTATTATTTTGTCTTATTCCTTAATATATTACTGAATTCTGCAAACTAATATTTCATTAAAAAAATTTGAATTTATGTTTACAAAAAAATAGTCTGTGATTTTTTTCTATTGACCTTATATTGACCTTGGTTCTATGTAGTTTTAGAACCAAGATTACATCAGTCTTTTATTTGCACACTTCCTGTGATTTTTTTCTGGGTTGTTGTTGTTTTTGCTATAGCAACATATTATCGGATCTTTTAAAAAACTTAAATTCAATCTAAGAATCTATATCTTTTAATTGATGGTTTTAATATTTATTGTATTTATTGTACTAGTCGAATTTACACTATTATCTTATTTCTGTTTTTTATTCATTGTATCATTTTAAAGATCTCCTTTGTGGTTTTCATAGAAAGATCCAGTTTCTTCTGATAGTTTAAAAATAAACATCTTCTATGGTTTTATAGTAAGAACAAAAGTAATGGTTACCCTTTACTTTAAATCCACACGTATGTTTATTTCCCCTATTCCTTACATTTATTGATAGCTATATTTCCCCCTGTATAAAACAATAACATTGTTGTATCTTAAATTTCCCTTTGGTTTCCTCTGGGGCCATATATTATAAAATGAAATAGATTACAATATGAATGGTGTTCTCTGGACTTGTGCAATAATTTGTGTTGATATTTTTTAGACATTTTGTTTTGTGTTGTTATTGATGAACTTTGTGTTCTTTCCAAGTTAAAAACAATTCCTATAGTAAACTTCACCAGGTATTTGACCACTCTTTGCTCTGATGTTTCTGGTGCCTTCCTCCTGGGTAGCCTTTTCCCTATGAATGCTTTCTCCAAGAGCATTTTAATATGAGGCCGTTTAGGTCTTGAATGCTAATTTGGCTGGATTTAAAATTATAGGTTCAGCCAGGCATAGTGGCTCACACCTGTAATCCAAGCACTTTGGAAAGCTGAGCAGGCAAACTGGTTGAATTCATGAGTTTGAGACCAGCTTGAGCAAGCACGAGGCCCCATCTCTACTAAAAATAGAAAACCTACCCAGGCATCATGGCACACACCTGTAGTCCCAGCTACTTGGGAGGCTGAGGCAAGAGGATCTCTTGAGCCCAGGAGTTTGAGGCTGCTGTGAGCTGTGATATCATCTCTATCACTCTAGCCTGGGGCAACAGAGTGAGAAAAAAAATTATAGATTCAATGTTGTTTTTCTTTGATCCTTTAAAATATGTCTTCACAATCTGTTTGCATCTAGTTTTGCTGTGGAGAACTATATTATCAATTTGATTTTTGTTCCTTACTCTGTTCTTTCTCTCAGTGAGCTTTTGGAATTTCCTCTTTGTAGTATTTGTTTTAAAATTTCTTATAATGTATCCAGGTGTTGGTTTTGCCTCCCCTCTATAGATCTTTAAATCAGAGATTTTTTCATTTAAAAAAAAATTTAGGTTTTATCTTTATCATATCTTTAAGACAAGGACAAGACAAGAATAACTGCTGTTGCCCTTGCTCTGTGCCATCATACCGGACAACAGTGTAAGGAAAGGAAAGAAAAGATGTAAGAATTGGAAGGGGAAACAGGCTAACTGCCATTGCTTTCAGAAGAGATGACCATCAATCTGGAAGACATCATAATCAATAGACAGATATTAGAGTGAACAAGTGAGTTCAGCAAGGTTACTGGAAATAAGATAAACTCACAAATATTAGAGTTTTTCTATAGCATTAATAACAAACCAAACAATAGTATAAAGAATAAGATACCATTCACAATGTCGATAGAAATTATGACATAATTGAGAATGATGTGAACTAAGACTATACTAGACTTTCATCAGGAAAATTTTAAAACTCTAATAATAAGATGGAATATGATCTGAAGAGATGGAGAACTAGGGCCATGCCTGTGGCTCAAAAGGGTAGGGCGCCGGCCCCATATGCCGGAGGTGGTGGGTTCAAACCCAGCCCAGGCCAGAAACTGCAAAAAAAAAAAAAAAAAAAAAAAAGGGATGGAGAACTAGCCCGTGCTTACTTAGTTGGACCAAATTAATTGTAGAATGATATCCATCCTTCTTAAAGTAATTTATAAATTCAATAAGAGTCAATCAAAATTCCAAATGGACTTTTTTTGAGCATTTAAAGACGTACTATAATAAAGGAAACTAAGGTACAAGAAGAGAACACGAGATCAATAAAATTAAAACCTCTCTGATTTAATTTTACTTTAAAAAAATAGGACGCTATGAATACAGAGAGCAGATGACAGAGTAGAAGAAATTTATATTGAGTAAAACTAGACTGATAATATCTATCATTGTAAGTCTAGAGTAGCCAAAGAACTTAGCTAATCGGTAAGAGAAAAAGGGCAATCTCAGTAGAGAAGTTGGCAAGGGAATGAATAGGCATTTTAGGGAAGAGAAACTCCACAAGGTCAACATGCAAATGAAGATATGCCCAAATTCATTAGTACTAGTAATGTAAAATAAACCACAATGAACTATCACTATATACTAGATTGGCAAAAATCGGACAGCTGGATAAAGCCAAGTTTGGTGGTAAAATGGACATATGTGAAGACTTATGAACTTCTGGTAAAAGTCCTGAACAGCAATCTGGTTATATTTAGTCAAATTATATACAGGCATAATCTTTGACCCAGTAATTTTCTACCTCTGGGCATATAATCTCAAGGACATTTTCACATGAGTCTGTAAAAGGATGCATTTATAAGAATGTTAATTGATGTTTGTGGAGGAGGAAGTTGGAGACAATTTGGTAAAAAGGCAATGCTTATGCACCATAGAATACTTTGCAGATGTTAACAGTAACACATGGGATGTCTACAAAGCCATGTGAATGGATCTTACGACAGTGTGGATGGATCTTAAAAAAATAAGAAGCTGTGTGAGATCTATAATACAACATCACCTACATGAATTAAAAATATATACATGCAAAATAATACATTGTAAGAACACGTACAAATGTCTACAAAGAAGAGGATTGATTGACATCATCCAGTGAAAACAGCCGCCTTAATTGGAATGGTGATCGTGTGACGGGGGTGAGAAGGGACGGGAAAAACAATAGGCATGGAAGACAAGGGGGAAGTGGATGAGTGAGTAAGTGAATTATTGAACAAATATGAATGAATGAGAGAGGGGCCTATCATGGATAAATGATGGCAAAGTACCATGGATGAAAAAGATGATCAAAGCCCAAGACAAGAGAAAAATTAAAAAGACTAGCAGATGGCAAATAATGAACATTCAGTAAATATTTGTTAGATGAAGGAATAAAGGGAGTCTGTAGTGAATCTTTTTGCAAGGCTAAAATTTCTTTTGCAATATGAACAAGAGCTCTTTGATGAATTATTTTAGCAGTTTTGATTTTGCTATACCAAATTCTTTATATATCTTACTGCACCTGTCTTTGGAGACATCTAGATGCTATTTCCAGGATTTTTAAAATTTTCTTTCACTTCTAGAATTATTGCATAAGCATGGCCACTTCTGGGGCGGTGCCTGTGGCTCAAAGGAGTAGGGCGCCGGCCCCATATCCGGAGGTGGTGGGTTCAAACCCAACCCCGGCCAAAAACTACAAACAAAACAAAACAAAACAAAACATGGCCACTTCTTCCAAACTATGTCCATGCCATTTGACTTTTGATTCTGAGTTATAGAAAAAATTTTCCCAGAAAATATTTGCTCTTTTGACCAAGTCTTAGTTCCAAAACACCTGCCCACATGTGGTCATCTATACAAAGGGTCTTTACTGGAAGTGCTGAGTTGGGATCTGCCTCGTGAGCTTTGAGGACATTAGAGGGGTAGGGTTTGTCACTGGCCATGGTGGTGGGCCGTCCACTGTATGAGCTCTGATTTGTCAGAGCACCACTAGGTCCTTTTCCCCAGGGGATGGGGATGTATCCCAGGGTATATAAGCTTCTGTCGATCTGCTCCAGGTTTTTAATAATAGTGAGCTGTATCACTACTACTAAACATGGCTGACATTTGCCTTTCACTTTCTGTTATTCATTTGAGTAATAGATATTCAACTTAATGAATATCTATGAGTGTAATTATTTAGAGCTCTCGCCCTTGTCAGATGAACTTGAGTCTGACACCCAATCTATCATGTAACAGCCTGGCGATATTAGGCAAATTAAATTTCCTCATCATTTGTTTGATTCTTTGAATAATACAAATAGAAATTTCCTCACAGAGTTGTGGTGACTAGAGAATGTGTTTAAGGCTTAACATGGAGCTTGGTGGATTGTAAGTAGTTGTTGCTTCATTGAAATTGTGATGCTAGTCCTGTGGGAGAGATAGAGAATAAGAAAAGTTCTTAATTTCGTAGACTTGGAGAAAGTCAGACAAATAACCAAGATATAGAGCAACGCGAGAGAGAACCAGCGGGGCCACGTAGCCTGCTAAGAACCTGTGAGACATTCACAGAACTGCTTCTTCACTTTATCAACAAGGAAACTGAGACTAGAAGACTTACAAGACTCATTTAAGGGGACATAGTGATGAGTGTCATAGCCCTGATGGAAACCCTGTCTCCTAGCTGGGCCTAAGGAGACAGTTAGCAGTGGAAGCTTCTCAGGGAGGCCCAAGGCTTTGTGGCGCTGCTCAGTGTCAGCCCGGGTTTGGTACTGCCATGACACCACAGGGCCTGCCGCTGCCCTGAAATTCAGAGGCTTTGGGTGAGGCCCCATAACCAGCCAGAAGACAGCCTTCTCTGTCTCGTGAGTGCAATGTTTATGAGGACAATAGACCTTTCCTCAAACCAACAACCTATTAAAGACAATAATTCATAACTTCACCAAGTGGGTTTTTATTGGGCATCAGAAGGCTCTAGGTCCTGTGTGAGGCCCTGGAGAGACACATGAGGAACCTCCAGAGCCAGGCAACAATCTCATTGTCATATAATGAACAGGCAAAGTACTGCAATGGCTGAGAAAAGATGGACAAGTATTTTCTGGGCTAGGAGGTTTGGTGAGTCAGAATATTTTTCACAAGAAAAGGTACAATTTGAGCTGGATCTTGAAAAATGGAGAAGTGATTTGGGGGTGGGGAAGTGGGGAGAAGAACCCAGTAAGAGAGGCCAGCAAGGTCAAATGCAGGGAATTGCACAGATGTACAGTGGTGCTGGGAAGGCCCTGGGGTAGGAGGGCAGTGGGCAGAGAGGCTGGGAAGGAAAGCCAGGACTGTGGGGGTCTCACATGCCTTCTGCTCTGTGGATGAAGGGAGGTGGTGAAGGCTTTTTAAGCTGGAGAATAGTAGATTAGGTGTAGACTGTGCAAGATTGAGCTGAGACCGTGTGAAGGGCAGAGTAGCAAGGCCCAGATGTGCCCTTGGTGGGGCGGGGTGGTGGCCCTAGCCAAGTGGTCTTGACCCCAAACTGATTGGATCCCCAAAGCCAGAGCATTTAGATGTCATATGCACAGTGGGGGAGACTTCCAAACTGGGAAGGAGCCTGTAGCTTAATACCCACCCCCCTCTTCCAGGTGGTGACCTCCATTCCTTTTGCTTTGAGAAGCTTACTGTTGTCAGGTGGCTGGGCACTTGGAGAGAGGCCCTGCTGACACTACTGTGCCTGCAAGTCTTCTTTGAGGGACAAACTCTAGTTAAAGAGTAGGGTACCTTCTTCCTGAGTGAGCTGCTTCGTTTTCCCTGGTCCTCTGGGCCATCAAACCCAGAGTCCCCCATATTTAAGCATGATTAAGCCTTGCCGTTTGGGTGGTGGCTGTGGGCAAGAGGAGGGACTGTTGTGTTTCAAAATGAAATAAACAGAAAAGCAATATTAAAAGAACGAGGAGGTTGTTTAGTGAGGCTTGAAGAGATGACAGGTGCTTCCTCTGTGTTGAGAACCAGTGACCCCTGGGAATTGCATTTTCCGCTGAGTGGGGCCCATGGCAGGCTGAGTCCCACCGATGTCCTGGTCCTGTGGAAGCCCAAAGAGGCGCAATAGAGAGCCCAGCATTTTCCAAAAGGGCTTTTGGGCTGGTTGTTGGTGTGGGGAGGTCCAAGGCTCGACAGGGGCCCACACAGCTGCCCCCGCACAAGCCTTCACACCCGCACACCTGGTGCGTCATGCTGCAGGTCCGTGTGCAATTGACTGTGGCCCTCTGTGCCATGTTGTTGTCTGGTCCCAGCTGGCTGGCTCCATGCGTGAAGCACCTTGCAGCCGGGGGCCCTCTATGGTGCACACAGTGGGGTGACAGGCGGCCTTGCTGAAGAAAAGCGCCCCCGTGCCGAGGTGGGAGGATGTGATGACGTCCCCACGCAGCGGGAACTCGGGCCTTTAAAAGCCCAGGAAACAGCCTCAGTGTGTGTGGTGGCTCCCCTGGAGGAAAGCACACCCCGTGTCACAGTAAAGAGCCAAACTGTCTGCTTCAAAGAGAAAAGGCAACATCCTGTCGCAGGCCATGCTCTGGCAAAAACGTAAGTGGTTTGGCTGTGGCTGTCAGAGCCAAGTTCACACGGGCAGGGGCTGGGACACGGCACTTGGCCTGGGAGCAGGGAGCTAGCTGATGGTGGCAGTGGTGCTGGAGGCAGGGGCCTTGGGGGATGGGTCCAGGACCACAGAGTGGGCGAGCTGGAGCCTGGTGGAGAAACCAGCCTGTCAGCCGTGATGCTGATTTTCCAGCCAGGAGGGGAACGAACTAGTGTTCCAAGGTGGGACAGCTCATTGTAACTCTGCTTCTGTGCATGAATCACTGTGGTGGAGAAAGGGCAGCTTATGATTCACAGAATAAAAGCCAGATGAGATCTGGGCTTGGGGTGGGAGGGGAAAGCTCTGCATTCTCTGCCCGAGGGGCTTTATTTTCATAAGCGGTTACTTTTCAGCCTGCCCTCCACGGGCCTGTTTCTTGCTGAGTTACTTAGCTTTCTGCCAGAGGCAAATTTGTTTCCATGGATGAACTGGGACACGGGGGAGACCGGGTTTGGGGGAGCAGTCTTCACTGGCTTCGCTGTCCTGCCTGTGGTCACTTCTTTCTCCCGTTCTAAGGCGAGATTTGTGCATCTCACTGCAAGGGGGCAGTGGGTTTATCTTTGACCTTGATTTTTATTCCTGGAGTTGGGTGGAACTACTGTGAACTTTATTTTCTTTTATGTGGGCTGAGCAGAGAAGTGTTACTCATTGAAATTCTACAGAGATTATTTACAATGTTCCTTTCACAGGGTAAACAAAGTCAGGTCAATGGTTTCATGAGAATTCAACCTAATTTCAGTTCTATACTTCCTCAAGCAAGAAGTATTACCCCCAAAATTTGCTGTATCTTTCTTGTAGAGGTTCTTAGATCTTTAAAAAGACTTTTAATTAATCCTGGTATACCCTACCTCAAGCAAGCTTAGTATGAGAGAATCTAGATTTACAAAGATAAATTAGGGAGTGTTTTTATTTTATACTAAGATATTTTGTTGGATGCTTTAAAGCTCTGAAAACGTAACTTCACTGATTAAAATGTCATTTTATCACCATTTCACTTTTTCCTTTATTTCTTACATAGATTTTCTGGAATTGGGTTTGTTCATGTGTAATACAGAAGAGTGATTTCCAAATTTCTCAGACTGTGAAGCCCCATGATTGTTTGATATTGGTAGATACGATTTTTTTTTAAATAAAAAGAAATGACTTTAATTTGAATTTGAGAGTTACGGACTCCTTCAAAGATAATTAGGAATGTTCTGGTGTGGATGGCATGCAACTTCTTCAGGATGGAGGGCAGTGTAATGGCATCCATCCTTGTTGTGAGTACTATGTGGGTGAGGGCAGGTGGGCCTTAATTTCTTTACTGGGAGCTCTGAGGCATCTATATGCCCTTTCACTTAGAACAGAATCATTTAAGTTTTGAGTGAGTTCTTGGAGGGAGCTTTAGCTCCTACCTTTTATGAGCAAATCACTATCCTTTTTTCTTCAATCCTTAGATTTCTTATCTGTAAAATGGGAGTAAAAAATAATACCCATTCCTCAGACCTACCCTTAGTAAGTAAGGTACTGCTGAGATGATGTTCATAGCTCTAATTCTGCATCAGCATCTGAGTGTACGCTAGCTGCCATCCTCTCCCCTATCAATTAGGTACTACATTTTTTCTTCTCGAATGTCTCCTAAGTGATTTGCAGTTTTTAAAAAGAGGAGGCTGGAGCGGTGCCTGTGGCTCAAAGGAGTAGGGTGCTGGCCCCATATGCTGGAGGTGGTGGGTTCAAACCCAGCCCCGGCCAACCAAAAACTGCAAAAAAAAAAAAAAAAAAGAGGAGTCTGGAGGGCAAGCTTCCCTCTCACACCCTGGAACCAGCCTGGTCTAGCAAAGTCCATCACGAGGGAGCTCACCTTGCAATCTCATCAGTGGATTAACCGGGGTGAATGTTTCCACATAGTCATATGAACATGAACTTAATTTTTCTTTTATTGTCCTTTGGAGCCGTAAGGGAAATTAGGAGAGGTTATGGGCACTGGACCCATCCCCTTACCCTGGGCCCAGGGACGTAGGCCTGAGAGCACCTGGTGACTAAACTCCGTGGGAAAACGAGTAAAAGCAGGGCAACATCACCAGCACGGAGTGGAAGGGCAGGGTCTGAAATCAGACACCAAGAGTGCTGAAAAGGCACTTTCTTTTTTCAGAAAACACCCTCGAGGCATGAGCTGAAATGACTGTACTAGGAGGTTCTGGAAAGGGTTAAGAAAACATTCTCTTTGTGAATGTTGCCGCCTCCCTACCGGGCCCATGACCCTCATTTGTGGACTGTTTGTGAACGTGGGCTTTTGGTTAAAGCCAGAGAATTGCGTGACAGAGTTCAGAACCGCTGGCACATAAGTGGAAATCTTCAGCCCTAACCCTGGATTTGAGATTTGCTTGATGGGCCAACTGGACAAACAGAAACAAATAATTTCACCTGCAGAGTCTCTCCTTGGGGTCTGCATTTGGTCCTGCAGGAAATGTGAATTACTACCCCCCACCCCAGCTAGTAACTGCAGGGGAAACAGTGTGAGCACTGCAATGAGACAGGTCTGGGTTTGAAAGTGGGTCTGCAACTTAGTTATGTCATCTTACCCCACTCTTAAAAATCTGGAACCTGGAGATTCTAACGCCTGCCTCACAAGGTTTCTGTGAGAAGGAAAGCAGAGAATGCAGGTTAAGTGATATCAAGTTCTCTGATAAGGACTAGTAGTGGTCAGTTAGTACCTTCCCTTCTGGGCATCTCCCACCATAACCCATTTTGAGAGATCAGGGTTATGCCAAATTCCCTCCTGTACATCATTTTCCACACTTTGATTAAAATAGTTATAAAGTCATAATCAAAATATTATTGCTTGATAGAATATTGAAAAAATTTCCAATATTGATAGAATATTGAAAACAGGGGTCTGCAAACCTATGCGCCAAATCAGGCCTGCTGCCTGTTTTTGTAAATAAAGTTTTATTGAAACAGCCGTGTCTGTTCATTTATGTATTGTCTAGGGCTGCTTTTGCTGTAATGGCAGAGTTGAGTAGTTGTGACAGAGACTGTATGGCACAAAAAAACCTAAAATATTTACTATCTGGCCCGTTATAGAAAATGTTTGCCAACCACTGGTCTAAGGTGATTTGCCTGGTTATTTAGGTATTCATTTCTGGGCTTGCACAATGCAAACACCTCTAGTAGATAAACCTGGCAGCCAATTCATTAAATAATTTGGACAATGCCCCAAATTGATTTCATTGAACTTATTCCTTAAGACAAATTAAACTATATAATAAAATCAACATTGTTTGAATAAACTGGACAGTTGCCTTTTATTATTTGTATTAGGGAAAGATCTTACACGATAATGAAAGGCGGTTTCACTGATTTTCTTTGTGTTGGCTGGTTGTCTTTGTGCCTTCTAGACTTGGCCTTGGTGTGTCTTTACCTCAGTGCTCAAGGAGACACCCTAGGAACAGGAATTAGTTATCAAATTCTCATGACATGGACGTGTCTTTGCTTTCAGACGACTTGACCAGAGCAGAGGTTTAGAAACAGATAAATTAGGGTTCCCCAAATTCTCATTAACACAAAATTCTGTTCTTGGCATTTACTCCAGGGTTCCATTAAATAACCAATTAAAGATAAGAAAAACATGTAATACGTATTTAGTTTTTGGAACTCTACCTCCTGCATAAATTCAGGTACATTTATAATGATAAATAATTTAGGTCTATTTTGCATTACCACCTTTGCTTATTTAATGAGTCTTAATAAATACCTTTCCTTCCTACCAAGTGTATCTCTTGATTCAGTGGTTCTTGCTGTTAACGCCAAGTAGAATCCAAAAGAGAGACAGAAATTTACATATACCTTTTGGAGGTGAAATAAGAGCTACACGTCTACCAAGCACTCAGATTTATTTATTTATTTATTTATTTTATTAAATGATAGCTGTGTACATTAATGCAATCATGGGGTACAGTGTGGTGTTTTCATATACAATTTGAAATATTTTCATCAAACTAGTTAACATAGCCTTTATGTCTTTTTCTTAGTTATTGTGTTAAGACCTTTATATTCTACTCTTAGAAAAATTCACTTGTACCCTTGTAAGATAAGCCATAGAGGTGATCAAGCACTCAGATTTAATAGGCAAAAAAAGCAAATGATTTTCATGGTGGATACTTAACTTCTTTCTCCGATATTTACTAAAGAAAAATGGCAAATTTGTCCCCCTCTACGTCCCCAAAGGTTATTGAGTTAGAAGTTTTGAAAGCTGTCTTCCAGTTCACACCTATAAATCTGTTTTTCTGTGAAGAACAAAAAAGTACGGGGGCTGTCCGGGGGTGTTCATTAAATGTGTGGACCTTTGGTTCGCTAAGGAGTCCTATAAATGTTTGCTTTCAATCTTCCCATTACAGGCAGCCCCTGGGTTATGAATGAGATAGGTTCTATAGATTTGTTCTTATGTCGAATTTGTATATAAGATCAAACAGGTATGTTTACCTATTACCTGTAATCGCCTCCATTCACAAATGTGAGTCATATGTCAGTCGGTTGTTTGTAACTTGGGGACTTAGTGTAATAGCCTCTGTAAGTGTGAGCTGGATGTTTGTAATTTGGGGATTTACTATAATAGCTTCTGTTTGTATGTGTGAGTTGTATTGAAGTTAGATGTTTCTAACTTGGGGACTGCCTGTACAAAGTAAGTATATCAGGGTTTTGTCCACTTTGACATCTATACAAAGTAGTTTATTTTCCCACTAAATGAAATCATCCACCGATTTCTCATTCTAAGATAACCAACCCCAAATTGACTAATTTATTGTGAACATTAGCATCATTTGACTTTTATGCAACACTTAGCAACACTGTTTTTCTAATTTTTGTAGCACAGCTGGGACATAACCAGGGCAAGGTGTGGGGCCTGAGGCAAGCCACCTTGCCACTTTGAGTCTCAGATGTTCCAGTTTCGAAATGGAACTTGTCTTTTCCTGGCTAAGGGCAAGTACAAAGTAAATATATAAGGTTTTTTCCCCCTTTGACATCTTTCCAAAGTAGTTTATTTCCCACTAAATGAAGTTGTCTACTAAGTTCTCATTCTAAGACAACCAAACCAAAATTGGCTTATTTATTATTATTATAGGCAAGCCACCTAACCGCTTTGGGTCTCAGATTTTGTTCCAGTTGTGAACTGGAACTTACCTTTTCCAGGCCAAGAGCAAAGAGACTTGAGGTCCTTTTCTGGCTCCATTTACTGAGTTTTCCTGAGAACTTACAAAAATAAATACATGTCTTCAACCCTGAGTCCTTAATTTAATAGAAGGATTCTTGCATCTGCTTGAGCGGTATTTCCGCTGTACACTGGAGTGCTCTGGAGAGAGTGGAGAAACCCTGATGCCTGGGTGCCACCCGAGAGCTTCTGCTTAAATTGCCACAGACACGGGGGTTTTCAAATGCTTCCCAAGCCATTTTAATAGCAGTCAAGGTTGAGAACTGCTGACCTGGAGGTTGAAATTGATGGCTTCTGATATACTTTTATACTCATTGCTATGAGAATGTAGTACATGCTTAGTTTTTTTTTTTTTTAATTCTTTGACACAGAGTCTAACTATGTTGCCCTTGGTTGAGTGCCATGGTGTCACAGCTCACAGCAACCTCTTGGGCTTAAGCGATTCTCTTGCCTCAGCCTCCCAAGTAGCTGGGACTACAGGTGCCCATCACAATGCCTGGCTATTTTTTTGTGGTAGTTGTCATTGTTGCTTGGCAGGCCTGGGCTGGTGTCCAACCCTCCTGCCCCCGGTGTATGTGGCTGGAGCCCTGGCTGCTGAGCTACAGGAGTCGAGCCCATGCTCAGTCCTTTTAATGGTGATAAATAACAGCTATTGGGAGCTTATTTGGTGCCATGGAGAGTGTTAAATATTCTGCTGAATCAGTTCAGATTCCAGTGACTTGCTAATGAAGAGACCTGAAATAACATCGATTTAAGTCAGAGAGCGAGGTACTTTCACACACAGGCAGTGCATAGTTGGCATTTAAGGATTGCATGGAGTTGCCACAGTGCCAATAATGTCTCAGGCTCCTTCTGTCTTTCTGGTCTACTGTCCTTGGTGTGTGGCTTTTGTGTCATCCTAACCATTACATCTGTTATCGTCACCACATCTTCAGACAAGGAAGAAGAGGAGAGAATGGTGAAAGGTCTTGCCTCACTATCACTGCTCCTTCCCCTCAACCTGCAACATGCACTGATGTCTAATGGGTACTCCCATCCTCAAGGGAAAAAGCCATAATTTAGTTTGGGACATCGCCACCTTCCACAATGCAGGGGTTGTCAGAAGAGAAGGGAAGGCAGATGTTGGGTGTGACAATTGCCAGCCTTTGCCATGCTTTGAATATGTCATCTCATTTAATTCTCAGAATCTCCAAGAGGTAGATTCTGCTCAAGATCTATTTTGTAGATAAGGAAATGGAAGCTTAAAGATTAGGTTAGTAGGGCGGCGCCTGTGGCTCAGTTCATAGGGTGCTGGCCTTATATACTGAGGGTGGTGGGTTTGAACCCGGCCCTGGCCGGCTAAAACAGCAGTGGCAACTGCAACAAAAATAGCCAGGTGTGTGGCAGGTGCCTATAGTCCCAGCTACTCAGGAGGCTGAGGCAAGAGAATTGCTTAAGCCTAAGAGTTGGAGGTTGCTGTGAGCTGTGACGCCACAGCACTCTACCAAGAGCGACAGAGTGAGACTGTCTCAACAAAAACAAAAAAGATTAGGTTGGTAACTCATCCACTTAGTGAAATCCTCTGGACAGACCCCAGGTGTTGAGCTGTCTCCCTCACAGTGCTTTGGAGGAGCTCTTGGAAAAAGCACAGGCTTTCTGCATCAGATAAGAGACCAATGGCAAAACGAAGCACTCCCGGGCGCAGATGGCCGTTCATACCCTGAGCGTTCATTTTTGATGTGTTTAACTCATGCTTCAGCTTCTTGTTGAAGGAAACAAAGTTTTTGTTTGCCTCTGTGCTTCTTCCTTTAGTCCCTCTGCAGAGATTTGAGGTACAATGGAAGAGTCAAAGAGGGACTTAGAATCTGCCCCCAAAGAACCCAGCTGTCTGTTTTCTGGGCAGCTCTAATGGAGAGCCCTGTACGGTAGCCTGTGCTGAAAGCCGAGGCTTCTGCCTCTTGGACATTTCCTTCCAAACTCTGTAGGCCTTGGGAAAGTCAGGCTATCCCTTCACATCATGTGTGTGTGGTTGGTACAGTGCAGAGAGAAGACAGAGAAGGCTTTTGCACTGGAGAATGACATTTCTATTCTTTCTTTGCCTTTAGTACTTTAAAGCTTAGCTTCTGGAGCAGGTGGATCTGAGTTTGAGTCCTACATTTATGCCTTACTGGTTGTGTGATGCTGGCAAGGCCTTTTTCTGTTGTTGCTGCTAATGCTTTATGTATACACGCCAAGGATGTGGCCCTTATTTCATGGGGCTGTGGCAGGGGCATTCAGTAGACACTCAGTGAATATTAGTTACTATTATCATGTTTTCATTTCCTTACACTCTGCCTCTGAGGACAAAGGTTATGAGATTAGAATTTGTACGACCTCTGAGTTCTGCCTTTCTTGTGAAATGGCAAGGCATATACTTTAGACTTGTAACTTGTGGTTAGTGATCCAGGTTAATACTGATGGTTAATCTGACCCTTCTGTGTCCGATCTTGGGACTGGGCTGCAATTTCCCTATCAACCGTATAGGGTAGCATGGTGACAAGGTTAGCAAATTGTGTTTGATTTTTTAAATCACAAGACTGGACTGGAGTGTTTATAGGTAATTGTGAGGAGAGTGACGCTTACGGTATGAAAGAAATAGCGCTGATGATACCGAAAACTGAAACGACAATGTGCTGTCGCCTTTTCTTAGAAACAGTTTCATTAGTACCAGCCACTTTCTGGGAAGAGCTGGTCCCCAAAGAAGTACAAACCAGAATCACTCTCAGACCAGGTGTTGGGACCCAAAAGGATTTGACCACCCTAAGAAAAGCTGAATTACTTTTTAATCCATAAATTTAATGGAGAACCATACATTTAATTGGAAGACAGCAAGAGTATAAAAATTGTTAAAACTTACCAGGACTGGGCAGCACCTGTGGCTCAAGGGGTAGGGCGCTGGCCCCATATACTGGAGGTGGTGGGTTCATACCCGACCCTGGCCAGAAAAACAAACAAACAAAAAAAGAACTTACCAGGACTAAGGAATGCTTGGGGGTTAGAACAGAAAGGAAAGAAAAGAAGCAAGGGAGTTGACAATAGGAGCAAGCCTTTTTTTTCTTCCTTTGAGACAGAGTCTCACTTTGTCACTCTTGGTAGAGTGCCATGGCGTCACCGCTCACAGCAGTCTCCAACTCTTGGGCTCAAGTGTAGTGGTTCTCTTGCCTCAGCCTCCCAAGTCGCCGAGACTACAAGTGCCCGTCACAACGCCAGGCTATTTTTTGTTGCAGTTGTCATTGTTGTTTAGCTGACCTGAGCTGGGTTTGAACCTACCAGCCTCTGTGCTATAGGCGTCACCACTGTGCTGTGGGTGCCGAGCCAAGAGTAAATCTTAATGTAGCACCAAAGCCTACCACTTCAGGAAGGAAAGGTATAGAAGGAAAGCCAGCCATCTTTTCCTAGTCCCATGCATGCATGATTCATCTGTGCATCCGTCTAATAATTGAATTATTTCTAGCTAGAGAAATTGACCAGTGAAATAAATTACCTTCCATGGAAGGGAGGGGAAGATGGGATCAGGGAAGGTGTCATGGAGCCTATGGCGTTGGATATGGATTCCAAAGAACAGATGATAGATCCTGGGGTGTCTCAGTATATAAAATATTACCATTAGGAAGAAAATCCAAGGATATCTAGGCTGAGGTATATAACATTTTCTTTTGCAAATCCCTTTATTCAAATCAAATCTACTATAGAAACCCCCAAAATAAAAGTGGGGCAGTGAGGGGATATCCTTAGTTCTAATTGCTCATTCTCCCCCAGATTTCCCTGTCTCCTTCATTCTGTTGGCACCTGCAGGCACCAGAACTACATTCCAGGGTTCTTCAGATCACAGCTGAACCCCTCTGACCTGGACTAATCCTTCTCTGCTTTCAACAAGATCCCTGCTAGCGGATCACAGGTTCTTGGTTTAGTGCATGGCTTTGAAACATGTCTTCTTGGTCTTCATGAAGCTTTGAAGCTCTGAAAGTCGTGTTTTCAGTTTTTGTGGGTCTCTTATAGATAAGGAGGGAGGTAAATTTCTTAAAAATTGACCAAGTTAGCCGGGTGTTGTGATGGGCATCTGTAGTCCCAGGTACTTGGGAGAATGAGGAAAGGGGATCGCTTGAACCCAAGAGTTTGAGGTTGCTGTGAGCTGTGATCCATGGCACTCTACCCAGGGCAACAGAGTGAGACTCTGTCTCAAAAACACAAAAAGAATTGACCAAGTGACCTCTTTCCCAGGCTTGGTGTTCGAACAACCACTCCCCTTCTCCAGTGTCCTTCATAAAGGAATTCCCCCAGATCACAAGGGCTGTTGGTTAGTAAACTCAAGAATTGTCCAGGAAGCTCGTCTTGACGGGCAGTCTTGTCTCCTGAATGCCTTGTTGGTGTTACTTACACTCACCTAGGCTGTACTCCAAGCTGCCAAGGGCCTGGGGACTTGGGCAGTTGGATCTGACCCCCAAAACAGCTGAAGGCTGAAGGCTGAAGAGTCCTTCCTCCAAGGGTCTCAGGAAAAGTTTGTTTCTTTTCTAAGATTCTTTTCGGTCTTGAAAACCCCAAGGTAGATATTTCTTAAATCAAGAACAAATAACTGGGTTTCCAGTTGCTGCCTTTAGCTGCCCAACCACACAGGTCATTCCCACCCTAGGTCAGACTGGCAATTCTAGATTCAGGCCTCGATCTAATAAGGAAAGATACATCCATCTCCTCTGCTTCCTTCCTCACTACAGTGCTGCTCTGCCATAGAATTTGGGTGGGTACCTGGGGCGGGTAGACTCTCCTCATCCACCCCCTGATATGAGACTGTTGGTCTTGAAGTCTGCTCAGGCCCTCTCTCTCCCCTTTGGACACCTGTTGCTTTCAACAAAGCAATGCCCAATATGTCAGCCAGGAATCCACTTTGCTCTCACAGGGGATGGCACTCCCTGCTCTGGGCCTGAGAGTAGGTTTCTTGTCCCCCCTATTTACAACATAGCCTCAGGCATGGCTGCACCCTGTCCTTTTGGGGATAGGTACATGACTTCATCAAAGGTAGCTTTAGCCGGGTTCAAAAGCTGCTGCAAATTTGAGTCTCAGGAAGTTACTCAGCAGACCACTTCTGAAGCTAGCTGATTTCCATCTCAGAATCTGAGTTCCTGGGGCTGGACTTCTCCTGGTGGGCTAATCAGTCACAGTGGGGTCACACCCCACTGGTGGTTCACCCAGGGCCCATCACGTAGAATGTCTTGGCCATGGCTGCACACATGGTGTGGGCTGAGCCGCTAACCCCAGACCAGTCTCTCTGCGTTAGGGGCAGGGCAGTTACGCCTCTTGCCGCTCTCCCTCTGTGCAGTTCCTGTCGACTGGGGCCCCAAGTTTGCTGCTCATTCAAGCCTAACTGAATCCAGCGAAGGTGGAAACTGGCCAAACAAGCCAGAACCACTTCAATTCTGAAGCAGATGCGGCTCCGTCACAGTTTTTAATTCTAGATTTGCTTGTGTGGTTATTTGATTAAGGTCCATATACCCTACTGGACTAGACTGTAAGGCCCACGGGGGCAGGGACCTAGTCTACCCTGGCTCAGAAAGAGCTTGTTCAGTAAATGGCCTGCCGGGGGGCTCCTGGTCTTGTCCCCTACCAGGGGACATGGTGCGTCTGAGATGGGAACTCTTTCCGCTCTGGTGACCCCAGTTTCTGTAAAAGGGGGGTGGGCAGATGCAGCTGGTTTCTCAGGTGGACCTGTCCGCTGTCATTTCAGTCGAAAAATACCAAAAATAAAACCTTGTGGGGAATTGTTTGGGTCTCTCATTTCTCGTCACACCTCATGTGAGCAGACTGCCGGCAAGTGTCTTGTGTGCTACCCTCTCCTCGCTCAGCTGGGGAAAGACGCTTCTTGGGCGAATTGGCAATTGAGAGTGCCTGGATCAGAGGGATCCAAGCCAGAGTCAGGACTGGGCTGGGGACCCTTTGATGACTGACCCCCAGGGTGACCCAGAGAGATGACTGGGACTGGTCCAGGCAGGGAGGAAGCAGGCAGCGAGTAAGGCGGAGGAAATAGATCACTCTTGGGATCACAATTCCTAAGTTTGGTTAGCGACATAATAGTGTTGTCCTTGGGCAGGACGCTGAACATCTTGGAGCATCACAATCCTCATCTGTAAAATAAGAGGAGAGAAAGGTCCCTTCTGCTTGTCCTGGAGGCTGTGGTGACAGGGGCTCTGTGAGTTGCAGAACATCGTGCATGTGTGAGAGTGGTTATTTCAGAGATTCTGGGACTTGAGACCGACCAGGGCACACGTAGACCCTCAGCACACATTCACTCACCGTACCCAGATCTGCATAAAACAGGAGCATAATATTGAAACTGTCTCTGAGACTAGGCGGCAGAGCCAGTCAAATAGCCCTCCATGCTCTGCCTGTTCTGCATGGGGCTTGGAGGGAGGGAGCGTGGTGTGGAAGGTGCAGAGAGTGCCAGGACAGTTGTGAGGAAGAGTCAGAGGATCCTGGCCACATGTGAGAGCCTCTCACACCTAGGGATGACTCTGCTTGTGGTCATGGAGCAGGACATCCAGAACTTTTGGGACAGTCCAGGCAATCCTGAGGTCTCAGAGCGGGAATCCCTCAGGCTTCAGCTGGGGGCACAGGGGCGGACTGTGGCTAGCTGCGCTGTCCACTTCAGGCCACTGTAGCTTGGGAGGAATCCCTGTGTGATCGCCCTGCATGCCCCTACTGGCTACAGCTTCCTTGAAACAGGATCCCTTGGCTTCTAGATCCTTTTGATCTGGGGCTCTAACCCTGAACAACCCCCTGCAGTCACCCCAGCATGCTGTAGAAGCACCACTGTCCCCCTTTATCGGGACTGCTTTCTCTTTTGGCCTGCTCAGGTCTGGCTGATTCTCAGTGACCATGATCCTCCCTGAGCCAATCCCGGTGGAGCTGCCGATGGCTGATGAGTAAGCTTTGTGGTGCTCAAGCAATGAGCACCCTATTGATGGCAAGCAATATGCACCCAGAATGGGGACACAGAGAGGGAAATGCCGCCAGCTGTCCCCTTCCCTTCTCTGCCCAGACCAGAGAACACGGGATCGGCCACCATCCTTGTGATCTCCTGACAGAGACATCCCAGCCTCCGGAGCCAGAGATGAAGACTCACTCCTTCACTTTCCCAGCAGCTTCACAAGGAAGAGCAAATCAAAGTTCAGCCACGACCCCACTTTCTCTCCTATCTTCTGAATACGGTCATTAAAGCCACTCTCCCCCGCCACTGATCTTTTCCTCCTCTGCCCTGCGTGTTATCCAGATTACTAGAACATATGAGTGATGTATTTATATTTCCTGGCGGCAGGGCTCTCGGTTCAAACATTACTGAATGGAAAGTTCATATTTACATGCATATGGGAGTTCTTTGTCGGCTTATATTAAAAAAAAAAAAGTAAGCTATGATCTAGTGTAAATTGGGCGGGAAAGCCTCTCTATAGCGTGTCAAGTCCAACCTTTGGCCGATGCCCAAGTTCTTTCTTCCTGTTTGGGGGGAAAAAAAAAATCAGCCATTGTCCATAAGTGAAAAGCTTTGACTCAGACCTTTAATTGAAGACGAGAATCCACATCAGTGTTTCACTTAAGATTGTGAATAATCCTTTAGCCAACTTGAACTCACACTTTCTGGAATTCCTCAGCTATCTCAGGCCACAGACACAAGCACGATTCTTTATATTAAAGTGAAACAATCCAGCAACTTTGGGGAACTTGTTTTCATTTAGAAACCAGGGCAAATTTGGCAGCCCCAGGCTTGAATTCCTATTGTTCACTTACTTGTTTGGGGGTTTTGTCACAAGAGAAAATTGTGTTTCTATTTCTACTCAGTGAGTTTTTTTAAAATAATAATAAAAAAATACTGAAGATTTAGCAGCAAAAGGTAACAAGATTTGCAGCAGTTACCTGGAGTGACCAAATAGTATGTCAAGATTGGTGGTGTGTGACGTTTCCTTCTAGGCTAGCGAATATTTCTCTTTCAAAATGGCTTAGTGTGACTGCAGCCTCAAGGTTCAGCCAGTCAGCTGTGACCGAAAGAGCTCTGAGTGGGTGAGATGGGCTGGATTGGTTCCTCTTCTCTGGTTCTCATGATGGAAATGCTTGCTTATCCTGGCTCCCACTCATCTCTTAGAGGACCTCTCTTAATCATCATCCGGACCTGCTGCCTGGAAGACAACGACTGGGAGCAGGGTCTCCTCTCAAGAGCACCTTGGAGGCTGTTCTAGGGACCGAACACCTTCTAACCTGGGCTCTTTTGAAGGCTTCCCCAAGAGAAGTGACCAGTGCTTAGGTGTCAGCTCCACTCTGAGACATCAGGAGGGACCTACCTCCTTAGCTGAGCAACTTCTGGACTGTGGCGTGAATGTGGTTCATGAAGTGTCATTAACTAAACAAGTGCTGACAATTTTGCATATTTCCTTGGTGAGCTGTTATTACACCTTCATCAAGGAACTGGAACACTGTGTTTATTTAAATCAGGAGAATCCATATGTCCCTCAGCTTGGTGCAAAGGAAGCAGAAATGCCCACCTGTGCCGTTGGAGGTGACCACTTGGCCCGAATTTGTCTCGCTGGGCACTCTCCAGGGGAACAGCAGCTGTGGGACTCTTATTTTTGTGATGTGGAGCATGTCGGGGTATGTGGCAGGGGGAACCGAAATATTTTCTGCTGATTTTTTTTTTTTTTTTGCAGTTTTTGGTCGGGGCTGGGTTTGAACCTGCCACCTCCGGCATATGGGGCCGGTGCCCTACTCCTTTGAGCCACAGGCACCGCCCTCTGCTGACTTTTTATACCTACAGTCTTTTTTTTTTTTTTTTTTTTAACCCAATGCTCATTTTGGAAAAGGGAAGCCTTCAATGAGGCCAAATTCATGGATTTTTCTGAAATGATATTTTCTCCCCCCAAACCAAAGGTGACTGGCTTCCCCTGGAAAGGCAATATGGTGAATGAAAAAGGAGATTCCAAGGGACTCATGTTTAGATGGAAAGGTTTTTCTTTTTTTTTTTTTGAAACAGTATCACCCTGTTGCCCAGGCTAGAGTTCTGGGGTGTCAGCCCAGGTCACAGCAACCTCAAATTCCTGGGCTCAAGGGCTCCTCCTGCTTCAGCCTCTCAAATAGCTGGGACTACAGGCATTTACCACCACACCCGGCTATTTTTTTCTATTTTTAGTAGAGATGGAGTCTTGCTCTTGCACAGGCTGGTCTTGAACTCCTGAGCTCAAGCGATCCTCCTGCCTGGGCCTCCCAAGAGAGTTAGGATTATAGGTGTGAACTACCAGGCCGCTGGAAAAATTTTTCTAAGTGATGAACACTTGCAGGCCCCCGAAAGACTTAAAGGGCCCTCAGGCCACAGGATGAGTGGTGAGAAACTTCTTGGATTTCTGCAGGAGGCTTGAAGGCCTCTGAGACCACAGGAGAAATGGCAAGAAAGCTTCAGACTTTGAGGTATGCTTCCTGGAGCCCCAATTTGATCAAGGGGATTATTCAAATCTCTGAGAACTAGAGTTCTACTCTGGGAAATTGAACTTTCCTCTTCTCTCCTGGTGCGTTGATATTTTGATCTCCTGTTTTGTTTTCTATGGAGATTTTTCTTTCTTATCATGATTTTAAGAAGTTATTCTAAATTTAAAAAAATTAAAAATTTTTCAGGTTAGTTTTTTTTTTTTTTCATAGTGAAACAAGAGTTTCACTGTGTTGCCCTGAGTAGAGTGCCATAACAACCTCAAGCTCTTGGGGTTAAGTGATTCTCTTGCCTCAGCCTCCCAACTAGCTGGGACTGTAGGTGCCTGCCATAACACTTGGCTATTTTTTGTTGCAGTTGTTTAGCTGGCCCAGGCCGGGTTGGAACCTGCCACCCTTGGTGTATGTGGCTGGCACTGTAACCACTGTGTATGGGCACTGAGCCCCGTTTAATTGTTTTGAAGTTAGCTCAAATCAAGGTTCAGAGGCCCTGAAGTGAGGCAATCATGATTTCAGACAAATTTCTTTTCCTCTCCCAAATTTGTATATATGGGATCCATTTTTATGCTGTTTGCTGTGGGGAGCACAGAGTTCATTGGGAAATTGAAAATGTTTAGTGTTACTGTACAGTGCAGAAGGTCCTCACTGCAAATTTCAACGTGGAAATACACTTGGCTGTTGGGCTCCTTCGGGGATTGTCCTGAGGCTTTGGATTCTGATGTCTCACAGTACTTTGCAAAGACACTATCTGAAGCACCCACCCCCATGCTTGCCTGCTGGTGTGGAGTCAGTTTCAGGGTTCCTTGGCAGCTGGCTGTGGACACTTGAGTGGGCAGGCTGGAAACCTTTGGGAGCTGTGGGAGTTTAGGGACTGTCATAGGAAAAGGCGGGAACTTAGAAGTTGCTCCACAACTGGTCTGTTGTGGCAGGGCACACCTGTTGACACTGTCAGTTCCAAGGAAGTCTGGGCATTAGAGGGTGATACTCTCTGCTCACAGCATCTGCCCCAAGCCCTGTTTGTTCACTGATTTAGAAACAACAGGAGATAGGAAGTCAACACTTGACAGGATCCTAAAGGGTCCCAGATGGCCCCTTTTTCCCCTTTCTGGGAGGGAGGGGGACCAGGAGGGCCCCCGCAGTCTTCATGCAGACAAGGGAGACCTGCCTATCTTAGAACTGGTCTGAGATGTGTGCGCGCGTGGGAGGGATTGAAACTTTCCCTGCCCCCAGGGGAACTGAGAGGGTGACCACAGTGCTTGGACCCCCAAATAACTTCATCCCCCGAATTTCCTGAGTGCATGATGCCTCACACTGCACTTCGTGCCTGAGGAATAGCTGGAAATCCAACTGGAGACAAGTGTTGGTTGAGTGATGTGGCTGCGAACACAGCTGATGTGGCCACAGGTGACCCTGAGCAGAGTGTGGGAGGGACAAGTGTCCCCGCTCTCCGCCACATTGGACCACACCTGCGGGCTGTGGCCAGCACTGGACCTCACCAGCAGAAGGGGAGGCAGCAAGTGCACGGGAGCAAAGCCCGCAGAGGGCAGGTGAGGGGGAGTTAAAACGTCATTCAGAAATAGCTGAGAGAATGGGAAGTGTTGCCCAATCTCCACGCGCCTGGTAGGTGTTTTTTGGGTGCAGAAAGGAATACTCCTACTGCTACTGGGGAGAATGTTAGCTCACATGTACGTAAGGGCTCTCGCTCATTTCCACTTTAAACACCTTGGATATAATTTTCAAATTACCCTACAACACACCTACCATGGTGATCCTCATTTTATAGATGAGAAGGCTATGAATGGATTGTGAATTGTGAGTTTCACCCGAAAGCAGCGCAAGGAATTAATGGTGCTTGTCAACACAAGGCAGGTTAAGCTTCCCGACATCATAGCTCTCCAAAGGAAGGTGGAAGTGGAAGGGAAGTGGAAGGGAAGACAACTAACATGGATCGATCATTTACGATACGCCAGACGACTGGGCCTCGGGAGCTCCCCGTGTGTCATTTCAGTTAATTCTCACACTAACTGCGTGAAGGAGGAATTATTATTCCCATTTTAAGGATGAGAAAATTGAAACCCAGAAATGTTAAATCTAAGAACTTTGTACTAGTAGGCGACAGCCCAGATTTGAATGCAGGTATTTCTGGCGCTCAAGTCCACTGTCACTGCCGTTTAGAGGAAGGTGAAGATTCCCAGGTACTCTTGGGGCACAGACACCAGGCGGGCTCCCCTGCTCCACTTGCACAGGCCGTGACTTTCCTCCTCCTGGTAACTGCTCTGTCACTGGCCTTCCCCACAAACTGCAAGGTCCTCTGGGGCAGGGGCTGCTTCTATCCTGCTCACTGCTATATTCCTAGTGCCTGGGAATATTAGAGAGAATGAATGAATACATCAGAGATCCTGCATTCTGACAGGGGAAGCTCAAATGAGGATAATTAGTCTCCTGTTGGGATGTTATGGGGAGAGTCTTGTGTTAAATTAGAGATGGATCGTCAGTGGTTCTAATCTCAGTTGATCTTCAGAATTGCTTGGGGGGTTTTTATAAACCCACATTGGATCCTTGGAATCACTCTCTGGAAGCAGGACGTGTGTATTTGTATCTCACATCCCCCCTGTGTGGTTTGCTACCTGGCCAGGCGAGGGACCCCAGAGGATGGATCTGCAGTCTAGAATGAGATGCTACGATTCCTGACCCCCATATCCTCTGCCCTCAGGGCTCACTTCCTTCTCCTGCTGTCTGTGCTCAAGATTCTCTCTGCCTGCTTGTGCCTGGAGCCCCGAGGGAGGTCTGGTGCGAGTGGGGCATGGTACCTTATCAGCTGGGTATTTACTGAGCAAAGTTCAACCAAGGCAGTACTGTAGATCCGGGTTTAACAGATACTCAGGCTTCCGGGCCTTTGATTTAGAGTCCAGGTCCCCGGGTCCTTATCGGTTGATGGATGATAATGGGCTTCCCATGTGAGTCCCAAGGGCCATTTTTTCTCACCACTATTGGCTGACCCGGTCCTGTTCAACTATAGGCTATCACTGCCCAGCCACGGCTGCTTTTGGCTTATTCTCCCAGGCTGGGAAGGGGCCTGTGCTTCAGCTCATATTTGGGTTGTTGCTTTGGTTTGCTGGCCTTGATGACAAAAATAAATGGAAACCTTTTCCTAGCAACAAGGTGGACACCCTCTGCCCCCAGGGCACATGGATCACTACTGGGCATGTGCCCCATGTCCTGGGAATCACTGGGAGCCTGGGAGCTACTCACTTTAGCCCATTCATTCCAAGGTCGAGAGAGGTGATGGCAGCACATCCAACTGACGTGTCAACCAGAGCAACTGAGTCATCCAATTGATCAGTCACCCCAGAACAACCGAACTTGACGGGGACATGCCTTGGAAAGCTTAAGATACAGATTTCACCTTAAGAACTTTATAATCTAGTTAGGGACATAAGAAATTTACCTAGCAGACCAACCAGAATTTTTTTGACTGCTTATTCTATACCTAATCTTATACGAAGCGTATACTGCAGTGGTCCCCAACATTTTTGGCACTAGGGACTAGTATCATGGAAGATAATTTTTCCATGGACTGGGATGGGGGGTGGCTTTGATATGAGTCTACAAGCAATTAATGTGTTTTCGTCTCTGTGCAGTCAAGCCTCTCTGTTATTGATAATCTGTATTTGCAGCTGCTCCCAGCCCTAGCACGACGGTCTCAGCTCCACCTCCCATCATCAGGCGTTAGACTCCCAGGAGCACATGGCCCAGATCCCTCACATGTGCGTGTACAGTGTACTGGGGGGTTTGTGCTTCTACGAGAGTCTTATGTGCGGCTTATCGGAGAGGAGGAGCCAGACAGTGATGTGAGTGATGGGGAGCCGCTGTAAACACAGACGTAGTGTCACTCTGCTGTGCAGTCTGGCTCCTAACAGGCCACCAACCAGTACTGGTCTGTTGCCCGGGGGTTCAGGACCACAGATGTAACGTATTTCCCCTTTGCTATGTTGGTTAAGTCCTTGCAACATTCCTTTGATAAAGAAATGTCAGATTAAGAGGCACAGAGAAGTTTAGTAACTTGCCCTGGATTACACAGCTAGATCGTGGCAGGGCAGGATTTGAGGCCTGAGCCGTCTGACTCAGAGTCTCTGTGCGAACCGCCACCCAGGATGAATACTAATCACGCAGGGCAGGGTTTGACAGTGTGAGGATGTAGAAGTGCCATGGGCTGCAGAGTCAACCAAGAGGGTGGCCCTAGTCTCAGGTTAGGATGAATGAAGAGGCTGGGAGAAGGGAGAGGGAATTCTGAGTGTGGCAGACCTCAGATGCGGAGGCCAGAGCGTCAGGGAACATGGAGAGAGTAGAGATAAACCTTAGGGTCCGAGGGAGGGTCACGTGACGGAGCACGCAGAGTGGTTGGCATGGGTTTGAATCTCACTGTGGAGGCTGTGCAGTTCTGGACTGAGGAGCTGGGCCTTAATCGTCTGAGTGCGGGGGAGCCATAGAAGGTTTGGGAGCTGCAGGGGCAGCATGGGAGGGAGATTCCAGGGAGTCTCACCTTCTCCTTGTTCCAGCACAACTCTGTGGGGAATGTGTCCTATGGGGTGGGGACTTGTCTGAGAAGGACCATGGGCTTTAGCAATGTTGCTTTTCACAGCCTCAGCTTCTGAACAACCCTCCGCCCCACCCCGGCCATACCAGGGCGTCCGTGTGAAGGAGCCAGTGAAGGAACTGCTGAGGAGGAAGAGAGGCCATGCCAGCAGCGGGGCGGCCGTGGCCCCTACTGCGGTGAGGGGCTGCTGTGGCCAGTGTGTGCGTATGTGTGTGTGTGTGAGTGTATGTGCGATAAGGTCTGTATTTATGAGAGCATGTGTATGTATGTGTGCAAATGTGTGAGTGTGTGTGAGACAGTGTGTATGTGTGTGTGAGTGCATATGTGAGAGTGAGGGAGTGAATGTGATTATTCATGATTGTGTATGAGTGTTTCTGTGAGTGTGCAAGTGTGTGAGAGTGTTTGATAGTGTGTGAGCATGTGTGAGAATACGTGTGAGTGTGTATGTGAATGTGAGTGTATGTTCAAGCGCGTGACTGTACGAGCATGTGATGGCATGTGCAAGTGTGTGAGTGTGTGCTGTGTGCGTGACTGTGTGTGAGAATGGGTCACCAAAAGGGTCAGGCAGGGTGCATCCCTGGGGGCACGCGGACAGCAGCACAGAGCTAGGGAGGAGCACGAGGTTCCCTTACCCGCGATGAGTGATGGGGGCCTGGCTCTCTGGCCCACTCAACAAAGCCACTGCCAAGGCCTGAGTGAGAGAATGACTCATACAGTGGTGTGAGCCGGGGGCTTCTAGGAAGAAGACGATGCTGGTTTCCTAAATGCACAGTCTTCTCGCTAACTGGGAACACAAATCCCTCCAAAGTGTAGGTGGTGACGGTTGGGAGGGGAGCTTGGGAGAGTCCCCTCCACGGGTGAGTCCCCTCCGTGGGCCAGTCGGCTGAACACCATCTCTGGTCTCTCCCATCTAGGTGGTGCTGCCCCACCAGCCCCTGGCGACCTACGCCGCAGTGGGTAAGAGCTCCCCCAGCCCTCGTCTCCTCCAGGCCTCTCGTCTACGTGGCACCTGCATTTTGTAATTTTCTTCTTCCCACAGGTCCTTCCTGCCTGGACATGGAGGTCTCTGCTTCTGCAGTGACGGAGGAGGGTGCCTTGTGTGCCAGCTGGCTGTCCCAGCCGGCCCCGGCCACCCTCCAGCCCCTAGCACCCTGGACGCCCTACACCGAGTATGTGTCCCATGAGGCTGTCAACTGCCCTTACTCCGCTGACATGTATGTGCAGCCGGTATGCCCCAGCTACACGGTTGTGGGGCCCTCCTCGGTGCTGACATATGCCTCCCCGCCACTCATCACCAATGTCACGGTATGTCGCACAAAGCCAGCTGAGCACACAGTTATGGAGCCAGGGCTGACTCCCAGACCCTGACCTTCCTCGCTGTCAATTCTCAGGATAGGGTCATCTCAGGCCACCATGTCCGCCAGGGAGGCCTTCTCTTAGTTTTATTGACCTGTATAACTTCCACAAAGATGTCTCTGGGCCTGTCTGACCATACTTTGTGTTTCTAGGGCCTGGGAAGGTCCACCCCTGCTTCTCTGTCCTAAATCTCCCCAGCTGCCTGCCCTGCAAGCTGTGAGTCTTGGTTGCAAGCTGCATTTTCAGTGAATGATGTACCAAGTGAGGTCTGCATGGGGTCTCATGCCAGAACCTGCCTTTCCTATTTAGATAACTTAGGGAATGATCCTTCACTTAAGAATGAGATTTAACAAAAGATTTCCAGGCTGAACATAGGAAATAACAATTTTTCAGAAAAGTGTATTTTTGATGGACTTAGGCACACCCGTACGGCAAGGTTTTGAGTTCTGTCTCAAGTGTCAGAGTGTCAGATTGCCTGTGTTCAAATCCCCACCCCTTGACCTACTACTTAACCTCCCTGGCCTCAGTGTCTTCATCTGTAAAGTGGGCATACAATTAGGGTGTTAAGGACCAAATGAGATACTGCATGTGGAGGGCTTAGCATAGTTTCTGGCACATAGAAAACACTCTATTAATACCAGTTGTTATCATAATATCAAAGTCTGCCAACAACATTAACAAAGAGCCATCTACAAGTGTCATATGGGAAAGGAGGGGCCTCCTTCCCCAGGGATGGAGGAGGGAAGAGAAATAGCTTTATGTTAATGGTGTCTGTTTGACCAAAGGACTGGGAATCCCTTGAGTGTTCTGGGGGGAGATGGGAAAGGCCTATGGTTACACTTGTATATGGGTCCAGTCCAGGGAAACTGGTAGAGCTGGGCCTCCAGTAGTCACAGAATCCACCCTGGACTGTGGGACTTGTTTTGGTTTCCCATCCCCTCCACTTCCCTCCAGAGAGCAGTATCATCCTGATGCACTTGCCTCTTGGTACCTTGTAGGAAAGGTGCGTGCAGGAGTCTTCCCTCCCCGGGCCTGCAGAGCTACCCAGCAAACCGTTGTGGGGCCTGAGTGGTGGTGGATAGGAAGGGGTTAATTCCACACCTCTCCCAGGCAGCTCATTTCCATGTCAGGGAGCCTGAGGTGGGGATGGGGGGTGCAGGACATAATGGTTCCCAGCCATTTCATGACCAAGGATTCTTTTCATTATTTATCCCCTTTCATCATCCCCACATTCTGCTTTGAAAGGTTCTGTGTATCAAACAAACTGTATTTATTAGAAGTGGTTTATTTGTTTTGCCATTTTGTAAATTAATTCATCAAAGCTGGTTGGAGTCCTGATCAGCAGAGATAAGACTGTGATGGCGCTGGGCTGATGTAATTCTACCCCTGAGCAGAGACAGCTGCCCTGGCAGTTGACCTGTGCAGGGTTATGGCTGGAAAATATGGGATTTCGATTTTGATTTTGGAAAAGCTGGTAATAGGCTTCCCCAGATTCTGTCTGGTTTCGGGACGTTGAGTTGGGGACACTGAATTAAGTCAAAGTAGAGGGAGTGGGTGTGCCACAGTGGAACGGAGTATGGGCATCGGTGTGGACAGCAAGGCTGGCAGGCCTCCCTGACTCTGCCCAGCCCCATCATTCCATGGGAAACACCCTACAGTCTTGCTACCCAAACTGAGATGTGATGAGACGAGCAGAATCGCAGAACCCACCCCAGACCTCCCATGCCTGTCTCCGTTGTAACACGAGCCTCAGGATGTTGTAAAAAGCTTTGCCCAATGTCTGGTAACAGTTTCCTCTCAAGACACAAGGCAACTGGAGAGAGGTGTGATGGGGAGTAGGGGTGTGAGGGGGAGATACTGGTCTGGCTCACATGGGTCCACGCAGAGACCTTCCTCCCCCACTTGCCTTCCTCACACTGTGCAGGAACAGTGAGACTCAGACCCCGCCTCTCTTGCAGCCTTGGGTTTGTGAGGGTTGTCTGTCTCTGGGCAGGGGGGAATGTATGGTTTGTAGAGCACGTGAGAGGATGGCCCTGACCCATGGAGGGTCATGAAGACCCTGGGAGAGGGCTGGCCATGGGGGTGAAGCTCAGAAGCTGAAGTGGATGAGGATGTGGCAGCCACCAGGCAGCAGCATGTATTTGTCAGCTGTCACATTTGCTGACAAACAGTGCGTCCTCCATCTGGGCACGGTTGGGCCTCACCACGCTGGTCACCAGCAGAGGGGTGGGAGGTGATGGGGCTGTGTTGGTCCATGGGGACCTGTCTGAAGCCAGGGCTGTCTTTGTGTCTAGCGGCCTTCTAGAAATAGCTTCTAGGCTATTGTTTGGTATGTTACAGTTTCATAAAATTTTTTTTTTTGGCCAGGGCCAGGTTTGACCCCACCACCTCTGGTGTATGGGGCCGGCGCCCTACTCCTTTGAGCCACAGGCACTGCCCCATTTTCATAGATTTTTAAGATCTATTTTCCACGTTTTAAGATCTCTGAAAGAGGGATGCATTTTGCATTCAATGAAACCTAGAAAATCCTCTTTAATTTGCTCAGCCCTATGACTTCATCACTATTTACACCATGTTTCACAGGTGAGAAAGTGAGGCTTTGGAGTGGGGAGTAGTGTGAGTGAGAGCAGGCAGCTAGTAAGTGACCATGAGGGCTACAGGGGACATTTGTCTGCCTTCTCCCTTGGGGGATACTCAGAGCAGGAGGAGAGGTGCCCCCTGAAGTGAGAAGCCAGCAAAGGGCAGGGTTGGGGGTGGGGGAAATGGAGGCTCCTCTAAGGTCAAGGATGGGGAAGAATCAGGCTGCTAACTCTTGCCCCCCTGTTTCTCCACTGCAGACGAGAGGCTCTGGCACACCCACGGTGGGGCCCCCGCTGGAGGGCCCAGAGCACCAGGCACCCCTCACCTATTTCCCGTGGCCCCAGCCCCTTTCCACGCTGCCCACCTCCACGCTGCAGTACCAGCCTCCGGCCCCAGCTCTGCCTGGGCCCCAGTTTGTCCAGCTCCCCATCTCTATTTCTGAGCCAGTCCTTCAGGACATGGAAGACCCCAGGAGAGCCTCCAGCTCCCTGACCATCGACAAGCTGCTCTTGGAGGAAGAGGATAGTGACGCCTACGCGCTCAACCACACGCTCTCTGTGGAAGGCTTTTAGGGCTGGCTTCTCCATGAGAGTCCTGTTCCCTGAAACTGGGATTTAAAAATTAGCCTGATGCTCCAAAGTAGAACTGCAGACTGACCTTTCTTCCTTCTCTCCTTCCCTCCCTCCTTCTTCCCTTCCTTCTTTCTTTTTTCTTTTTGTTTTTTGAGATAGAGTATTACTATGTCGCCCTCTGTAGAGTGCTGTGATATCACAGCTCACAGCAACCTCTAATTAAGTGATTCTCTTGCCTCAGCCTCCCAAGTAGCTGGCACTACAGGTGCCCACCACAGTGCCCCACTATTTTTTGGTTGCAGTTGTCATTGTTGTTTAGCAGGCCAGGACCAGATTGGATCCTGCCAGCCCCGGTGTATGGGGCCGGGGCCCTAACCACTGAGCTACGTGTGCCCAGCCACCTTTCTCTTCCTTATTTCTTTTTCTAGTTCTGTTCCTTTTGGGAATGGAATTAGAGAAATTTTAGAGATAACATTTTATACCAAATGCTGCCACGTCTGAGGCCCAGCCGACTTTCATTTCTGTGTGTTTTGTTCCTCTGAGAAGGCTCCTTCTCTCCAGTGCCCGCTGAACTGTCTTAGGGCCAGTCACACCCTCCGCCATTCTGAGAGGTATAGAATGGCTGGTGGGAAGACCAGCCCGGCCAGCACCTCCTGAGAGTGAGCAGGGCAGCCCCAATGCCAGGGTCCCCGGGCTGTCCCTCCTTTGTTTTCTCTTCCCAGCGCTGGCCAGAGACGGCTTAGGCAGCAAAATCTTAAGGCCTGGGGGCTCAGCTTGGTGATGGGTGGGAGTGGAGGTAGGGGGAGCAGGAGCTTCAGGGTGGGGACATGCTGTGTGTCTGTGGTTGGAGAGGGGATGTTGGGGGGCAGCTTGGGTTTCATGGGGAGAAGAGGAAGTCTGATAGATGATTTAAGTCCAGATTACTTGGTAATTAAGAAGGACAGTAAACTTCAGAGAATCCTTGCTTTAACAGTTGACTTTGGTGTGCTTCTCAAGAATACTTTCAAGGCAACAGGAGCTGATGTTAAAAAAAATGAACAGGGCGGCACCTGTGGCTCAAAGGAGTAGGGTGTCAGCCCCATATACTGGAGATAGCAGGTTCAAACCCAGCTCCGGCCAAAAAGAAAAAAAAAAAAAGAACAAACAGGATTTTTTTCTTTTTTCTTTTTCTATTTTTTTTTTTTTTTAGAGACAGAGTCTCACTTTGTCGCTCTTGGTAGAGTGGTGTCACAGCTCACATTAATCTCCAGCTCTTGGGCTTAAGTGATTTTCTTATCTCAGCCTCCCAAGTAGCTGGGACTATAGGTACCCACCACAACGCCCAGCTATTTTTTGTTGCAGTTTGGTCAGGGCTGGGCTCAAACCTGCCACCCTCGGTATATAGGGCCGGTGCCCTACTCACTAACCCACAGGCGCCGCCCAGCAGGATTTTTTCTTCTGGGCAGATGCCCAGTAATGGGATTGCAGGATCAAATGGGAGGTGTAATTTGAGTTCTTTGAGGGTTCTCCATACTTACTTCCAAAAGGCTTATATTAGTTTGCAATCCCAGTTCTCTCCACATCAGCACCTGCAGCTTTGAGACTTTGTGATGTGGGCTGTTCTCACTGGGGTTAGGTGCTATCTCGGGGTGGCTTTGATTTGCATTTCTCTGATAATCAGGGAGAATTTTTAGAGCACTTCTTTCAAATGTTTGTTGGCCATTCCTTTGTCTTCGTCAGACAGGGTCCTGTTGATATCACTTGCCCAGTGGTAGGTGGGATTGTTTACTCTATTTCTGCTGATGAATTTGAGTTCTCTGTAGATTCTAGGTATCAACCCTTTGTTGATATCTTTTCCCATTCTGAAATTTGTCTTTTTGGTTTACTTGTTTTATCCTTAGCTGTACAGAAGCTTTTTAGCTTAATTAAGTCCCATTTGTTAATTTTTGTTGTTGCGATGGCCGCTGAAGTCTTTGTCATAAAATTTTGCCCAACATCATCAAGAGTTTTCTCCACACATTCTTCTAAGATTTTTATTGTTTTGTGTCTTAGACTGAAGTCTCTTATCTATCTCGAGTCAAGTTTTGTAAGGGGTGAAAGCTGTGAGTGGAGTTTCAGTCTTTTACACGTGGTTATCCAGTTCTCCCAGCACCGATTGTTACATACGGCTTCTTTTCCCCACTGTCTGCTTTTGTTTAGTTTATCAAAGATCAGATGGCAACTAGAGACTGGTTTCATCACCAGGAAATTTGCACTAGACCAGTGGTTTTTGTGCCTCCTAATGCCGCGACCCTTTAATACAGTTCCTCCGATTGTGGTCACCCCAATCATAAAATTATCTTCTTTGCTACTTCATAACTGTAATTTTTATACTGTTATGAATCGTAATGTAAATATATGACATGTGGGATGTATTTTCATTGTTACAAAGGGGTCAAGACCCACAGAACCGCTGCACTAGACTGTTTCTCACAGCTCAATTTACAATCGCCAAAACGTGGAAACAGCCTAAGTGCCCACCAACCCAGGAATGGATTAACAGGCTGTGGTATATGTATGTTATGGAATACTATTTAGCCATTAAAAAGATTAAAAAAAGATGTAGACTTTACATCTTTTGTATTAACCTGGATTGAGGTGGAACCCATTCTTCTTAGTAAAGCATTGCAAGAATGGAGAAGCAAGAATCCAATGTACTCAATTCTAATATGAAGCCAGCCCATGAATTAATACAAGTGGGGAGGGTAGGGAATGAGGGATCAGGGAAGGGGGATGGGGGTTATGACGGTGTGTGACACACCTCTTGGGGGCGGGATACAATTACAAGAGGGACTTTACCTAACAACATCAATCAGTGTAACCTAATTCTTTGTACCCTCAATGAATCCCAAACAATAAAAAAAAAAAATACAAAACAAAACAGATTGAACAATTTGTCATTTCTGTTCCACCTCTAGACCCTCTGCTGGTCCTATGTGTAGGTCGAGACCCCCTGAAGCCTCATGATGGTGAGGTTTTTGATTAGTGGCATTTCATTTGGGTTTCTTGAATATCTTTAAAAGCACCTATAAGCTACCATTCTGTGGAGCCAAGGCCTCCTGCACCTGGAGCTTCTAGAGCCTCAGCCACAAGTAACACTAGGTTAATTCCACTCTTTATTTTTTTTGGTGGAGACACTTTAGATTTGTAGGGGGCCTGAGTACAGTTATCAATAGGGCTACTTAGCCCCTGATACTGCATGTGTGTCTTGGGTTCAAACTGGCATGTCCCGAAAGTTTGAGAGAAGAGGATAGGGAACCCCCGGGAGCTAAAACCCCGTGGAAGGGGTGGAAGCTACCCTTGGGAGCGATCCCTAATTAGATCCCACTTCTGACACCAGATGAAAGGGCAGCACTCGACCGGCAGAGATCTCACAGACTACCAAGGCTTGTATGAAAGGTCTTTATTGGCGAGGGAGGGAGGCTGCAGAGCAGCACAAGGAGGAGAGAAAAGAGAAGAGAGAGATCAAAAGAAGGCACGTCTTTATATAGGTTCAGTTAGGGGAAGTCTCAGACCGCTGACGGGATGGTAGAATAGCCAATAAGGAGTTACCGCTCTGCTGGGAAGAGCTGTTAGGGGTGGGTCATAAGTTTTAATTTTCCAGCAGGTAATTGGGACAGGGAGATGGGCTTTCTGGGAGAGGTGCTTTTCTGGGGCAATTACCTAACACATCCATCTGCCAGTGACACCATTGTCACCGTCAAGCAGGCACTTCAGTTTATAGAATCCATGTAGATGCCATGTACCTTTCCAGGAAATGATGGTTTCTTTCTTTGACACAATTTCTTTCCCCATTTTGAACAAAAACTCTGTTTTGGACTTTGTTCCTGCTTTGGGTTTATTTTGACCCAAATTTCAGTATCTGCCTAAAATCCCAGTACACATAGTTTGACTTATTTTTCTTCAGACTTAACTTTTTATATTTAAATGCTTAAGACAGCATTTAAGATGGTAATTTTTCATCTTTGTTGGTAATGACAGTGAGTAGGCAAGGGGACAGGTCTCAGCCCTATTTGATTAAAAGCTCTGGTTTCCCATAAAAAACACTATGCAAGATTTTTCAGCTTAAGAAGCAACCTCCAAAAAGGAGTTAGGGTGGCAAAACTAGCAAGGAAATAAAGTACCTTACTTACTTGCTAAGATTTAAATGGAGTCTTTCATTCTTTTTATCTTGAGGTCAAAGGTCTTGGTTGCAGCAGGCCACGTAGGCTTCTTCCTGGGGTTTTCTGCTAGATGGAAATATTTTTAATAAAGATCTGTAGAGACTTTTCTGTGTTGAAGTGTTTCATTTCTTATCCCACTAACCCCCCTTACCTTTCAGTCTCCTGTCACACAGGGTCATCATTCGAGGAAGAAGCTTACACTAGTCTTGTTGGTTTTGCAAATCGATCTGTTGCATAAGAAGATAAAACCAGTCTCCACTGTTTCTGCAGTCCAGTTCAACTCCCAAGCAGAACACGCACATGGCCAGTGGGCTTGGTCTCCAGGAAAGCGGGGATCTCAGGACCCAGGAGAGTGAGACATCACAGGGAACTGTGCCCAAAGGAAGCCATCTAGTGGGGCCAGACATCACAGTAAAATGAAAATGCAGGAAGCCAGTCGACCGCCTGCGCCTGCACGGCCACTCCTTGGAATGAGCAACAGTCCGAGGGGGTCTCCTTTTCCTGGTGATTTTCTGAGTTACCCAGGGCCTTTGAGCTTCCTGCCTTCGTTGTCACCCTTAATTGATTTTAAATTATGCAAATTGCTCCTTTGTTTGTCTTATTTCCGCATTTTGCGGGACAAAGAGCACAGCCCAGTTATTTAGATGACAAGCACCATTATCCTTTTGGCTTATTCTCTGTGAATATCATAAACTAGAAAAAAGGCAAGGAAGGAAAGGGATTCGAGGTTATTTCCCCAGCTTTAGTGAGGTGCACCAGAAAGGGCGCATCTGCCAAAGATGTGTTTGCCTTACTCCTCTCCGGAGGGAGCATTTGCCGTGCGATCTGCGATGTGAGGAGAGTGGCCAGTGCAGTGGACATTAGTGCTTTCCAGGAGGTCAGTCCATGAGGCTGGAACAGGGGAGCCAGGAGGAGACAAGCAGGGGGCAAGATGAAGAATTGAGACATCTAGAGAATAACAGAATAATGCAACCAAGTGGCTCAAATTCTCCGAATATCAGGCCACATCCCTCTTCAAGTGAAAGTTTGGACATGTTCAACAGCCAAAGATGAATTTCTTAAAATCAGAAGTCATACATCACTTATTTTGCATTCACTTGCTTCATCTGAGCATCAAATCTGAGGCACTCCGTAACTTAGTAATTTCTTGTTGAACTGATTTAACTTGAGAGATACACTGATTTAACTTGAGAGATTCTCTATTCACTGTTCCTGAATATTGATGTACGTGATTACAAGTTAATTATAATGTTTTCTCCTTTATTAGATTTACAGACACATGATGCTTCTTAGATTTTTATTCTGAATACTTGGGTAGAAACATCCATAGGCTGCAGTCCGTATACTACTTAACGGTTACTCTATGCCTCTGGCTGTGGAAGGGGTTTCATCCATTCATTCAATATATATATTTTTTAATTTTAAATTTTATTATAAATTGACAATTTAGGATTATATACAATTATAATTATAAACATAACAATTATATAATAAATATATGATACAATAGATTATAGGATAACATATAATAATATAAATATATTATGGGGTGATGTTATGATTTATCAATATGATGCAGAATCATCAAAACAAGCCAAGTAACACATCTATCACCTCAAATACTTATCATTTCTGTGGTAGGAATATTTGAAATTTATTCTTTCAGCCATTTTGAAATGCATAAGGCCTTGTTATTAACTATATTCACCACGCCGTGCAACAGATCTGAAAAACGTATGCCCAGTCCTGCCGCCTGAGACTCAGATCCTTTGACACCTGCCCACTTCCGGCCTTTGTAACCCCCATCCTGCTCACTGCTTCTGTGAGGTGGATTGTCTCAGATTCTACATACTGAAGAAAACAGGGCAGCATTTACCCTTCCTTGCCTGGCTCATGTCACTGAGCCTGAGGTTCTTCCATTCCATCCATCCATGTTGTTGCAAATCGTGGCCTTGTTTTTAAAGGCGGAATATTCTGTTGTGTATACAACACATTCTCTTTATCCACTTGTCCGCTGAGGGACATTGAGGTTGATTCCATAACTCAGCTGTTGTGAACAGTGCTGCATGAGCATTGGAACGCAGACATCTCTTTGACAACTGACTTACAATCTTTTTTTTTGTTTTTTTTGAGACAGAGTCTCACTTTATCACCCTTGGTAGAGTGCTGTGGCGTCACAGCTCACAGCAACCTCCAACTCCTAGGCTTAGGTGATTCTCTTGCCTCACCCTCCCAAGTAGCTGGGACTATAGGCGTCCACCACAGCACCTGGCTATTTTTTTTGTTGTTGTTGTTGCAGTTTGGCTGAGGGTAGGTTTGAACCCGCCACCTTCAGTATATGGGACCGGCACCCTACCCACTGAGCCACAGGCGCCGCCCTGATTTAAAATCTTTGGAGTGAGTACCCAGCAGTGGGATTGCTGCGTCATATGGTGATTATCTTTTTAGCTTTTTAAGGATCCTCTGTGCAGGTTTCCATAATGGCTGTACTGATGTATGTTCTCACCAACAGTGGACGAGGGCTCCACAGCCTTGCCAACACTTGTTATCTTTGTCTTTTGGTAATAGCCACTTAGATGGGGGTGAGATGATACCTCATGGCGGTTTTTATTTGTATTTCCCTAATGATTAATGATGTTGGGCATTTTTTCATATATTTTTTGGTGACTAACAAATATTTTATTAAGTGCCAACTCTGGGTTAGGCAGGCATCGTGAATTATTATTGATATCTGTTTTAAAATAGTTTTCCAGCTCTTTTCAGTATTATATCCATTCTTATATATGTATATTTAGTTATTTATAAATTGTATTCTTGAACTATTCTATGAATATAATGTTCATTATATGATTTTTTTTTTTTTTTTGCAGTTTTTGGCCGAGGCTGGGTTTGAACCCACCACCTCTGGCATATGGGTCTGGCGCCCTACTCCTTTGAGCCACAGGCACCGCGCAATGGTCATTATAAAACATTCACAATAATAGGAATTTAAAAAGATGAGGTAAATATAAAATAAATGATATTTAACTTAATGATTTCATTTATTAACAGTACAAAAATCCATTTGACCTTGTTAACTTTAAATAATATTTAGAAGAATCTATATTGATTTGAAGATCTAGGTTTAAGTTTAATTGATTTCAGCACTTTGTTCAAATGCTTATCCTAGCTGAAACAAATACCACACAAAGATATTTGGATCCAAATAAAAATAGTGTATCATTGGTTGTGCTGTATAAAAATCTTTCAAAAAAATTCCTTCAACCAATTATGCAAATGTGTTATTTTAAAGTTTGTTTAGTAAATTCCCATCTTAGCTGATGTTAACTAGTCTTACAAATTCATTGAAGGGGCTCAGCGCCTGTAGTACAGTGGTTACGGTGCCAGCCACATACATCAAAACTGGTGGGTTCAAACCCAGCCTGGGCCAGCTAAACAATGACAACTGCAAAAAAAAAAAACTAGCTGGGTATTGGCAGTTGTAGTCCCAGTGACTTGGGAGGCTGAAGCAAGAGAATCACTTAAGCCCAAGAGTTTGAGGTTGCTGTGAGCTGTGACACTACAGGACTCTATTAAGAGCGACATAATGAGACTCTGTCTCAAACAAAACAAAACAAAGCAAAAAAACCCCAAATTCATTGAAGGTATTGTCTTTTTAATATTTTTAGCCCATTGAATTAAAACCACCCAAATTCTTTATTTGGAAACATTTTAAACAATCTAAAAAATTCTGTTTCCACTTTTTATTTTTTTTTTGCAGTTTTTTTTTTTGGCTGGGGCTGGGTTTGAACCTGCCACCTCCAGCATGTGGAGCCAGTACCTTACTCCTTCAGCCACAGGCACTGCCCCTGTTTCCACTTTTAAAAAAATGACTAAAGGCATGAGAGTATTTGTGTGTGACACACACCTATATTGTTGTAGAGAACAGTATCACTTGATGGAAAATCCCCAAATATCTATTAAACTCCCACTTTCTAAGTGTTCTGTCCATTGCATGAATTTATTGGTAAGAAGCTGGATTTCCACTATAATTTTTGAATATAGAAACACATAAAGTGGCATGTGGAAAGAATAAGTAAAATTGAAAAATGTAAACATTAATGTCAAAAAACCTAAATGAAATAAAATGTCATCTTTATCTTGATAGGGCTGGATTAAATGAAAATCATATTTTTTACTAAAAAAAAATCTACAAGTATAATATTTTGGACAATCAACTTATCAACCAGAAAATATCAGCAAACTTAGTATGCTTGTATTTAAAAAAAAAAAAATATATATATATATATCTCATTTATTATTAAGTTTGACTGTTCTTTTGAGATCTTTAGTTATGAGATAATTAGTGATTCTTTTTATGGTACAAAAGAATCTCATATTATTATAAAGATTGTACCATTTAGAGATGTTGTGCCTATAAAACTAGCCACACTAATTCTGCAATATGATGGAAATTAGCCATCCTAGTGTTGCAATGTGATGACCGTGAATTAACTGAGGGCACCATTGTCCCCCTCATTGCTGGGCTCTTGTTTCTGGGGACACTCTCAGAACTGTGGGTCACATATGATCAAGTGAGAAGAACGGTTCCAGCATTAGTGTCACTGAGTCACCTTGGATGGCCTGGAACTTTCCTGGCTTTAGCTTCGAAAGTCCTGCCTTGCAGGAAATCCTTCAATCTGGGGCAAACCTGGCCAGTAGATCATCCCAGTCCATATTTTAAACGTAAGTAAATCTTAATTTCCTTTCCCTTTGATATTTTTTCTTTTGTTTTCCTTCTCTCCCTCCTTCCCTTCCTTACTTCTCTCTCTTCCTTTCCTTCTTGCCTTCTCCTTTTTCTTTTAATAAATTAGTTTTGTTTCCCTACAACCCAATGGATTGTCTCATGTGATTCCCTAAGACCCATGTCCCTCACTTTGGACACTGGGGAGCTTGTAATAGTGATTCTTACTTGCTGGGTTTCTCACTGAACTTGCCGCAGAGGGCCTCACAAATGAATCTGGCTCTGGCCTGCAGAACCCTTGCATGATGTGTTCTGAGACAGTACTAGGTCCCGGAACACCAGCGGTTCTGCCAGGGTGTCAGAGCGGTGGTTGCATGGGGTACACGGGTATTATAATAAGGCTCTCCTAAAACTGAAATCCAGTGTAAGGTTTTCTTTTTCTTTTTAAATTTTAACTTTTATTACTAAGATTTAAAAATCCTTATGTAATTGTAATTTTTATTTTTACAAATAATTTTTATTATTTTTAATAATTAATATTTTAATTATTAAACTGTTGCTAAAGCATTAAAAGAAGTATAGTTTGTAATCAAAGTATTACATTAAATACACATACGTACATGTATGCAGATAATATAGACCCACACGTAGATGTAGGTGTAATTTTTTTAACTTGAGAATCATACAGAAAACAAAATAAAAATTATCTACACAATAACTACATTTAAAATTCAAAAAATTTCACAGCTTTATATAATTTTTTTTTTTTTTTTGTTGCAGTTTTTGGCTGGGCTGAGTTTGAACCCACCACCTCCGGAATATGGGGCCAATGTCCTACTCCTTTGAGCCACAGGCACCGCCCTATAATTTTATATTACATACCATTTATTTGTGTAGTCTTTTAAGAGACAGAGTCTCAATGTGTCACCCAGCCTGGAGTGTAGTGGTGTGATCACAGCTCACTGTAGCCTTGAACTCTTGGGCTCAAGTGATCCTCCCACCTCAGCTTCCCTAGTACCTGGGATGATAGGCATGAGCCATGGTGCCAAACTAATTTAAGTTTGCAATTTGATGCCTGAAAGTAAATGTACAGAGTTGTGTAGCCATCACCACAATCCAAAAGGTTTTCTTGATTTAACTTGGTCCTAAAGTGAGCCCATGTTAATATGCTAATGTCAACTCAGAGGAGGCAGCAAACACATTTTCCATAAGGTTGAGGTGCCATCTGCTTCCCATTCAAGCCAATTAGGTGGAAAACTATTAAGTTCCCACCCTTAAGGCACATTAGAACCACTTGGGAACGCCTTAGACCATTAAAACGGACGTGCTGGGATTCGGTGTAGGCCTCAGTTGTTCGAGCTCTCTGGGTGATTCCAATGGGCATGAAAGCTGAGAACCACCACTCATCCACCTTCCCTTCTTCAGCCGGGTTGGGATTGGTGTCGGGTCCCAATGCTGGAAGAGAGATCTCAGATGCAACTTGCGTGTCGTATGAAGCATCGATGTTGTCCTGTTTAATTAGGGTTGTTTTCCTACCCAAATAGGCAGGGTTATAGTAGCTGACAGTCTCTCCATTAGAGAGGGAAAGTCCAGCCAGGGGTCCCCAGGTCTCTAGAGTAGACTGATGCAGGAGAGAAATACCAGCTAACGTCATTTTAAATATTGTCTATCTGAAAGTGTGAGGATTTCCTTTTAAAGTGTGTAGAATACAAGAATGAAACTTAAAGGAAAGCACAGGGAGTTAGAGCCATCTCCCCCATCCCACCTGTGTCCTTCTAAACCTCGGTAATGGACTGATGGGTTCAAACATGGAGCAAGTTGGGCCAGCTGTAAAGATAGTGAAGCTGGCTGCTGTGGAAGAATCCCACAGGTCAGCCTTTCCTTGTGCTCAACTCGGGGCCTCCCTGGGCAGAGGGTTTATGACAGTCAACACAAATTCAACAAACAGTTGAAAGAATGAACCATGTGACAAAAAGAAATCTGCCTTTCCTTGGGAGAGGATGTAACTAAGTCAGACTAACATCCCTATTTGTTGTCTTAGATTCTACCTGTTTCAGTGGAGAAAGACTTTGGTGCCTACTGTGGCTCAGGAGGCCCTGAGAGAGTTTGGAGGGGCCAGGAGCCTAGGGAAGGTGGTCACCACCTTCTGGTGGATGGAATGAGCACCCTTGCTTCATGAGTAAGGTTTACCATGAGTAACAGCATTTACAAGTGGTTGCTCCTGTGCTACCCAGAGAGGAATACAAAGGAACGTCAGTACAGCCCTGAGCACAAGAATCTCAGAGTTAGGGGGCCAGTGGAAGGTTACAGTAAAGTAAAAGAAGTAGATTAGTAAATGTAAACACAGGGGCTATGGACATCTCACATTAGCTAATGAAGATGTCACCACACTACCTTATTTAATGTTCACATAAAGCAAATAAGCAAGGTACCATCTTAATTCCCATATATAGTGAGGGAAGAAAACAGACTTAAAGAGCTTAAGTCACTTGTCCAAGTTCATATGGTAAGTGGCAGTGCTGGTTTTCTTTTCTTTTCTTCTTTTTTTTTTTTTTTTGGAGACAGAGCCTCAAGCTGTCCCCCTGGGTAGAGTGCTGTGGCATCACAGCTCACAGCAACCTCCAACTCCTGGGTTCAAGTGAGTCTCCTGCCTCAGCCTCCCAAGTAGCTGAGACCACAGGCGCCCACCACAATGCCCGGCTATTTTTTGGTTGCAGCTGTCATTGTTGTTTTGGTGGGCCCAGGCTGGATTTGAACCCGCCACCTTAGGTGTATGTGGCTGGCGCCTTAGCCACTTGAGCCACAAGTGCTGAGCAGTGGTGCTGGTTTTCAAACCAGCATGTGCAGCATTTGTTCTTTCAATCATGCAGCTACCAAGGCTGCCAGGGAACGCTGCATGAACACTGTTTTTCTCAAGGCTTAAGTTCCAGCTCTCATCAATTCATCAAGCATGTGTTTAGTGAGTGTCTATCCTCTGGCAGACACGGTGCCTGAAGAGAGCAGGAGAGTCTGAGTGTTCCCACCTGGAGTGTCTTAGATTGTGGTAGCTTAGGGGTCTATATACAAGGGGGAATCCATACCAAAGGGAGCAGAGAGGGAGACGGGGACATGAAAGATTACGCTTGCTCTCTGGGACTTCCAGACAGCTCTGGATCCAGAGTGCACATGCAGAGAGAAGGGCAACATTTGAGGCTGGCACGCTGGCTGCTCTATGGCCCTGTGATCTGGAATCTAGATGGTCAGGAGTGCTTTTCTTCAAAATCATACGTACTCTCTAGCAGCCCAATTATAGCCTAAACTTCCATCTCCTCCTGCTGATTTATCTGCGTATTAATTTCCAAAGTCAGTAGCTCTGCTACCAAATGAAGCAGTATCACTTTGGGCTTGTAGCCCACTTAGAATAGACAGAGGAATGAATAGAGCTCTACATAAATGGAGAGATTTAATGGATGTGCACAGATGGCAGCCAGAGTTCTGACCTCTCTGAACTGCAGTGCGGATTTACAGCCAGTGTGTGGGTTGGCAGAGATGACTGCGTGGCTGTGTGGACGAAGTTTTCCAGGCGCTCTAATCCTGAAAGTTGCCACTGAGATTCGGAGTTTGCCAAGCCACCTGCAGGTCCAGGTTATTTTCTCCCATCGATCAAAGGGAGTGTTGTTTGCACATTTCCTAGAGTGTGAGACATTTTGGGGATTAGTAGATTATGTCTGCAAAAGCACCAGATGCAAGATGGGTGCTTTATAAAATCGAGGGGTGTGATTAGCGTCCGTTTATTTTCATTATGCTCCTTTTTTGGACTTTTTGGGGACATATTATTCATTAAATGCTTGGGGAGCAACTAATATATCTAACCCAGGTGCTGGGACACTTTGCAAATCAAGAATGCTGCTTCTTGGTTTCCTGACATATTTCACCCAACAGAGGAGAGTTTAAAGACTAAAGTTAAAAATACTAAATATTTGGGTCAATGTCACCACAAAACACCGTTCTGACCAATTGTTCATCAGAGTCTCCTAATCAATAGATTTGGTTAAAAATCCCTCTTAGAGGAAAGAGACATGTGATCAAGATGATATTTTTACAGAGATAATTTATAATAGTTATTTCTATTTATTCTTAAAGGGGTTGTCTTTTATTTTTTCAGATGATTCAGACTTACACATCCATGTTCCCCCGTCTACATTGAAACCTCAAAGCCATCTTATTAAACAGAAATAGCACGATTTTCTGTCTATATATGTTCTCAGAGAGTAGGAGGTGGACAACAGATCCTAGCGGTGCTGAGGGGCTTTTGAGATCGGCCAGGTCCTTGCAGACTGAGCACCAACACACAGGGGCCGAGTTCAGACCCCTGTGCATTTATTCATTGCCGCGTTCCACGTCTGGGTTAGATGCACTTTTGAAATTGAATAGCAGGCCCTTTTCCATATCCAAGGCCATTATTACCTCACTGAAGGCAGTGGAGCATGGTGGAAAGAGCAGTCTGGCAGTCTGGGGCTGATGCAGGTGGGTCGGAGTGGGGATAACACATGTATAAGATGCCCACTGTAACACAGGACGACGTAGAAACGTCCTCCATAACCGTTAGTTCCTCTTACGCAGAAAGCTAGGTCTTCCTGCATTTTAAACTTTAAAAATTTAAAAATAGCTCATAGGTATGATAGGAACATTTTATAAAGAACACTTAAAGACGGTCTGTTTGCTTTGGTTGTAGTACTAGACTACAACTTATTGAAAAGCCTGTGTATTTTTATGCTGGAAAGAGAAGGAAGGCAGTAACCTGGGTTTATTAGAAGCCTGGATGTTAGATAATTTATTCAAGGTATGGGTGGGCTGGGAAGCAGTGGAAAAGTCACCATACTGGGGTGGGGTGTGTGTGGCTGAATTCTTTAGCGCTAGGCCCTGAAGTTACTACAGGGAGTTTTGAGCATTTTATTATGAAAATGTTTGAACATGTCAAAAAGTTTAAAGAATCATATAGCAAATACCTGTGTACTCACCATCCAGATTCTACAATTAACATTTAGCTCTAGTTTATCACAAATTGATCTATCCATTGATCAACTCTCTCCATGGGTCATTACAAAAGTTTTGAGACACACACAAAAAATCAAGAAATGTAAAGTCCAGAAACAAATGAAGCCCTTCCAGAAACACCGCAAGTCCAGCAGGTTGAAATTTCCATAGATGAATCAGAAAGGTCACTCTTAACTGTGTTTCTTGGAAGTGACATCAAGGGCCATAGCACAGTCTCAAAACTTTTGTAGTGACCTGTATATTTTGCTGCTAATTTGTCTCATATTTAGACATATTTCAAAGTAAGTTGGGACATCTGGCCCTCACCCCTAAGTACTGTAGGATGCATATATTAAACTGATACTAGGTTAGGGTTCTTTCTCTTTTTATTGTAAGGTTGACTGTACATACCGCAAAATGCAGGAATCTTAAGGGTATTACCCAATGATTTTTTTTTTTTTTTTGGACAGGGTCTCACTCTGGTGCCCTGGAATCAGGGTGTGTCATGTCGTCACAGCTGGCAGCAACCTCAAGCTCTTGGGCTCAAGGGACCCTCTTGCTGAGTTTTTCTGTTTTTAGTAGAGACAGGGTCTCGCTCTTGTTCAGGCTGGTCTCAAACACTTGGGCTCAAGCGATCCACCTGCCTTGGCCTCCTAGAGTGCTAGGATTACAGGCATGAGCCACCACACCTAGGCCTTACTCTAGGAATTTTGGAAATGTGTGCCCCCATGTGTAATCCAAATCTCTATCAATGGATGAAACAACATTATTAACCTCAATAGTCTCTCATGCTCCTCATTGATCAGTCTTTGCTTCCACTTCCTTAGAAGCAACCACCAAAATTTTTCCACCATAGATTAGTGTTGCCTGTTATAGAATTAGCAGGAATGGAATCGTAATCTTTCACGAAACTCTTCTTTCACTCACCGTATGTATTTTATAGTCATCCACGTTGCTGTGTGTTTGGGTAGTTCCTTTTGATTGCTGAGTAGCATTCCATTTCCTGAATCTACCATATTTGTTCTCCTATTGATTGGTACCTGGGCTGTTTCAGGGTTTTGGCTATTATGGATACACCTGCTAAGACCCTTTCTGTAAAAGGTTTTTTTTTTTTTTTTTTTGGTGTGTGGACATAATGTTTTTACATGTATTTCTCCTGAGTAAATACTTAAGAATGAAATTACTAGATCATATACTAGGCATATGTTTAGTTTTACAAGATAATTTCTAGAACTTTTTCCAGCATTGTTTTGCCATCTTACATTCCCACTGTTAACAAATGGGAGTTCTGGTTCTTCCCTCTCCTGACAGTATTTGATGTTTCTCACCTTGGTTTTAATTTGCATTTCTTTGATGACTAATGATGTTGGGCATTTTTTCATCCATGTATTTGCTGTTTATTATTTTCCATTCTGAAGTGTCTGTTTGAATCTTTTGCCCATTTTTAAACATGGAAATTAACTTTTTATTTCTTTTTCCTGTCTAAGAAATCTTTACCTGCTCCTCTCCCCAAAGTTGTAAAGATATCTTATTTTCTTCCAGAAGACTGGAAGTTTTATGTTTTACACTTAAATCTATGATCTACTTTTCTCTTATGTGGTATGAGGTAGGAGTCAAGGGTTTTTCTTCTATTTTTCCTACCTGGATATTCTGTTTTCTAGTGCATTTCTGTTGAAAAGCTTTTCTTGTTTCCATTGCATTGCTGGTCCCCCCCCTTTTTAAATTTTGCTTTCAATTGGCTTTCAATCTTCTTAGTTTGAAGTTTGTTTTTTTTTTAATTTTCTTTTGCTTTCTTTCTTTTTTTATAGAGACAGAGTCTCACTTTGTGGCCCTCAGTAGAGTACCATGGAGTCATAGCTCACAGCAACCTCCAATAACCCTTGGGTTTAAGTGATTCTCTAGCCTCAGCCTCCCAAGTAGCTGGGACTACAGGTACCTGCCAGAACACTTGGCTATTTTTTGGTAGAGATGGGGTCTCACTCTGGCTCACCCTGGTCTTGAACCTCCGAACTCAGGGCAATCCACCCGCCTCGGCCTCCCAGGGTGCTAGGATTACAAGTGTGAGCCACCACACCCGGCCTCTGATCCTTTTTATGAAAATTAAATTATATGGTGTGATTTTGTTTCTGGACTCTCTTTCTGATCTATTGATCTATTTGTCTATCCTATGTCAGTACCATATTGTTATAATCAACATGGCATTATAGTGAATTTCAAAATCAAATATGTAAATGCTCTAACTTTTTGCTTTGAATATTTCAGGTCCTTTGCATTCCATAAAATTTTAGAATTAGCTTGTCCCACAAAAATGGGCTGATGAGATTATGATTAGGTTGCAATAACTCTGTAGATCAATTTGTAGGTAATTGACATCTTAAAATACTGTCTCTTCATATATTTAGAAATTTAAAGTTTTTCTCAGCAAGATTTTATGGTTTTTCAGTACACAAGTCCTGCACATGTTTTAAAAATTTACTCCTACGTACTTAATGGTTTTGATGTTATTGCAAAAGAATTTTTTTGAAATTTCATTTTTCTAATTTCTGCCAATACATATAAATACGATCACTGTTTGTGGATTGATCTTGTGCCCTGTAATCCTGCCACCTGCTTATAGGTTCTAAACGCCCTTTTTCTTTGTAGATTTCATTGGTTTAACGTGTAAACATCTTGTGTCTGAGCAGAGGTTTTACTTCCTTCTTTCTTTCCAATTTGTAATCTTTCCTTTTTTTTTTTTTCCATTTTATTGCATTGTCTAGGACTTCCAGTGCAACGTTGAATGGAAGTGGTGAAAGGCAGCGTCCTTGTCTTGTTTTCAGTCTTAGAGAGAAAGCGTTCCCTATTTCACCATGTGTGCTATGAGCCGTAGCATTTTCATGGCTACCCTTCATCAGCTGGAGGAGGTAGCTTTTTACTTCCAATTTGCCGAAAAAAATCATAAATGGTATTGAATTTGTACTGCGACTTCTTTGGTTCGTGGAGATAATCACGCAGGTTTTTCTTTTCATTCTGTTAATATGGTGAACTGCATTCATAGATTTTTTTGAAAGTTAAACTAACCCAGTCTTCCTGGGGGTAAATATCACTTGGCCACAATGTATTATTTTTCTGGTAAAGATTTTTCACCTGTGTCCATGAGGACTATTAGTCTGTAGTTTTCTTTTCTCATAATGTCTTTATCAAATTTTGGTATCAGTTTATAATAGTATCATAAGACGAATTGAGAGGTTTTTCTTTCAATTTTCTATTAATAGTTTGTATAATATTGGTGTTACTTATACTCTGAAATAGTTGATATCATTCACCACTGAAATTATCTGTTCCTGAAATTTTCTTCATAGGGCTGTTTTTGATGATAAATTTAATTCCTATAATAGAAAAGTGACTATTTTTTATTTAATCTTGTATTATTTTTGGTGATTTATTTTTCAAGGACTTTGTTCATTTCATGTAAGTTGTCCAATTCATTGACATAAAGTTGTTCACAATATGTTTGTGTTATTCTTTTAACAACTGTAGTTTCTATAGTGATACTTCTTCTTTCATCCTGAAATTGGTAACTTGAACTCTTGTTTTCCTTTAACTTATCTAGCTAGGCTTTATTAATTTTCTTGTTCTTTCTCCATCTTTCCAAAGAACCAGGTTGGGCTTTGTAAATATTGTCCTTGTAAACATCGTCTATGGTTTTTCAATTTTGTATTTCATTGATTTCTTTCCTTATCTTTGTTATTTGCTTCCTTTTACTTCATTTGGCTGTAGAAGAGGTGAGACATGGCCATGGGCCGTGGAATGAATGGAATCAGTAAGCTCTCTGTCAGAGGAGGGCTGGGCTGTGAACATCGCCCCAAACTCACATGTGATGGGCATCAGCAGTTTGCCTTCATGATGCTGTAGGCAGTGTAGTGTGATCCAGATGCAGAGGGATGGATAAGACAATCTCTGCCTGGCTGCCTACCTAAGATTCCTCACTCCATCATAGCCACAAGAGAAGCTGACATCTCAAGCTGCCACTCAGATGGGGAAACTGATTTTCCCTGAAGGAGCCCTTCCTTGCTATTTATCCAGTAGCGTAAGTCCCAGGTGGCCAAGCTGTTGGCGGCTGCACCTGGAGCAGGAGGTCAGCATCCAAGTGCCCATTGTAAGTTTGTGTTTGTGCCAGTCTCTCGTCTTGTTTTTAAATCTCCAGTGCCCACCGGAAGGGCATTTGAACAGTAGTTTTTTGTTTGTTTGATTTTTGTTCAACTGGGGAGTCTTATAACTTGTAGACACGTGATTTTATGAGATAGTCCTCGTTTTGCAACAGTGATTTTTCTTTTTCTTTTTTTTTTTTTTTATTGAATGGTAACTATGTACATTAATGCACTTCTGGGGTACAGTGTGGGGTTTTCACATACAATCCGAAATACTTCCATCAAACTGATCAACACAGCCTTCATGTCATTTTCTCAGCTATTGTTTTAAAACGTTCTCATTCTACTCTTAGAGAGATTCACTTGTACCCCTGTAAGATAAACCTCAGAAATGGTCCCTCCAATCCCCC